>CAAKHC010005107.1:24617-49237 GCA_901007825.1 Macroramphosus scolopax | reverse complement strand
AATCTGATGCTACAGAGGGGAAGGAGTCTGCAGCTGGTTCTCTGTGGTGGGGACGTGATCCAACTGTGGCCTGACGCTTCGGTTCACTTGTTTTGTTTCGGGGATTTTTGGGGTGAAAACAAACCCGAACCTGAGGAGAATGCATGAAGTGTTAACAAGTTTAACACTCAAGACAACCTAACATCTTCGATCCTGGGAGTATCGGGAGGTTCATTTTTGCAGGAGCTAATGCTAATGCTAATGCATCCACACTTCTTTTTATTCTAAAATGAATTGTGTTTAACTTTCACGGCTCGTGGAGCTGCAGACTTGGAAAACCTGGAAAGCTGCCGGATGCTTTCTATCTGTTTGACCTCTGGCTCGTGCAGCTGCCGCTTGTTGTGCCCAACATATTGGAACAGCAGCTCCTCCACAAGGCTCATGTAGGAGGCCAGATGTGTCCCTCATCCTCATCATTTCCTGGGCATTCAGTAAATCCTCAAGCTGTGGTGACAGGGGAGCTGGAAGGACGAAGAGATAAAAGAAGGGGAGGGTGGGGGAGCTAAGAGAAAGGTTGGAGTGATATGGGAAACCGGACACAAGGAAAGGTTAAATTAAAAGATTGGAAAAGGGTTTTTGAAAAGAGGGATGATGAAGCCAGAGACAGCTGGAGAGAAAAACATGTGGATAGGTGGAGGTGGGCGAGCCCGGCGCCTCATTAAATAAAAAAAAATCTAAAGAGTCAGGAAGCAGATGCTGCGGCTTCAATGGCATTTTGAACAGAGAATTACAAATCAAAAGATAGTCTGTGTGACCTTTTAGACAGGATCCCCAGGGAGACGAAGAGGAGGAGACGAAGGTACCCACATAAACACACACACACGGAGAACCCCTGAGGCTTCCTCTGCAGCCTCCGCGCCGCCGTCTTGTCCTTGCTAGCCTCCTCAGGGCTGCGCTGTAGGCCTTCCTTTGGGATGTACAGCACCACGGTACCCACCTATTTTCACAGTTTCTGTTCACAAAAACAACAATGTATAAATCATTACGAATCACAAAGGCACACACGGGTGTTCACCGGATTACACTCGAGACACCGCAGATCAGCAGAAGAAAGAAACGTTTGTGTTCCTACAAATACAGCAGATGCGGTGAAGTCCTACAGATGATCTCAGGAGAGGTTTTGAATGGGAGGAGCACCACGGAGGAGACGTCATTCAAGTGATGCAAACAGAGGGGGGAATTCCTGTTGATAAGATAGTGGAAACACAACATACTTTCATGACAGCTGATCCATTAGCCTTTAAACAGATGAGCTGCAGGAGACGAGAGGAGGAAAATGATGAAATGCTATCGTAGTTAAGTCATGTTAGCTTCTACATAGCAACACAAATATCTGCACCACCCTCATCATAGAGAAGATGAACCCTTTGGTCTACCCATCGGTGCATGTGACGCACGACTGACAGGAGACGGGAACGATGTGAAAGAAGCAACAGGACGAAACAGATAAGAAGAGGGAAACTCAACCGAACGAGATCTCGTAGTGACACGGCTGAAATTGAACCAGAAGGGATTCAGAGCAGCAAGACATTCCTCATGCATGCATCTTATTAAACAAAACTTTAATTAAAGGAGTATGCATACTTCTACTTGTGTAAAGAATGTGCCACAGCTGAAGTGAAGCATTATAAATCCCTGTGTGAGAGGATGCAGTGATCCTGCTGTCTGTGAGTGTGTTACAGTGTGTGATTGACTGTGCGTGTCTGTGCAGGTTTTCTGGGGTCAATTGACCTTTGTACGTCTGAAGTGCAACCTTGCCCAAAGCCAAATAAGTGCTTTGCATGATTACTACAACCCGTCTGACATGGGAGTGAAACCCAGCAGCTATAACATTACCCGTGTTCTCTATTTACATGCATATTTATGCTGTAAAACACTCCATCTTCAGCCCCAAATCTAAAGTCATTGCGACTTCATTGTTATTGAACGTGGGAAAAGTTTCGAGTAAAGTTTCGAGAGAAAAAAATGTTTACCCCCAAAGGCCAGTTTTTTTTTTTAAATCCTTGAAAATGCCTTTTGATTGTTGCCGTATTTACTGAAAACGATATTGCGAAAAATGAGAATCTGCAGGGAGCTGAGGGAATGAAAGGGATTTCTGTCAGGATTATCCAATCTTTGTCTGATTATCCGGGAAACATGGAGCCGCGTCAGGTGGAGGAGGCGGTAATGGCGGGTGTGCGGTTACTGTTTACTACCAGTGTGTGAGTGTGTGTTGCATCCTTGGAACGCAGCGGCGTTTTTGTGCACTGATTGACATAATTAGCATGAGAATTGAACCATCACAGCGCGCACCGGTGTGCTTTATGTGTGTGTGTGTGTCTCGATTCAACTAGCGTTTACCTTTCTGGTTTTCTGCAAACATCACAGAGCTTCTCTTTGGCTGCGATATGATAGAACAAGCCCAAATTGTGGAGGCGCTTGTCATTCCACGAGAGGCAGATCAATGGCGGGCTGTCACATTTACATTTTGTCAAGAGAGGAAAGCACCGTAACCTTTATTGTGATGCACTCTCCCGCACGTCTGACAGGGTAACGTTTAGGTAGCTTCAGCGAGACTGATTAAAAGTGCCGCCGTGACGGAGGGTTGCGGTTCTGAAGTGGGATCTTCAAAAGGGCTCAAAAGACATCGATGTCATAGGTTCGGTGCAAGCGTGGTGGATTTAGAAGCGCATACAGGGACGGGGACGGGGGACGGGGGGGGGTGTTGCTCTACGTTCAATTTTTAAAATTCAATCTTCAAACAGTGTTTTCGGAAACTGGTAACCGTGATAACGGATGTGTCCGAGTAACTCTTCCCGTTTGTTTGTGTATCCTCACTTAAGATACAATGTGTCCAGGCAGACAGCTGCAAAACATCTGCACAATAGAATAGAAAAGAAAAGGCATCCACCTCTGAGGCTGACAAGGCAGCAGTGCATGTTGGTGCTCTTCTCTTCCTGTTGGGGCTGAGGGCAACCGAAGGGGCCTTGCAGGGGCCTTGCAGGGGTCACGCCGCTCGGTTCTGGGCGGGGTCAACCCACACGGCTGCATCAAACATCCCCTCTGTGATCACCGCCGCTGACACATGGACATCGTGGCCCAGCTGCTCTGCCACCTGTCTATGTAAAAGAGTGAAGCGGAGGAGCGATGAATCAGAGTGATGGTGAGGAGATGTGAGGAACAACGGGATAAAAAAAAGGGCAGGGAGGGGAAAGAATTAAAGACAAGACAGGAAGGGCAGGAGTGAGGAGTACGGAAATGAGAGTGATAGGAAAGAAAATCACAAGAGGCGCGAGAGTGAAGCGGAAAAACGGAGTTCGGGAAAAAAAGACAAAGAGCAAGACCATAATGGGGATGCAGGATTTCCAAACGGCGCATACATAGCAAGACATCCTGAGGTACATAATTAAATTGTGGCATTCAGTGATTCTCTTTTGTGATTCTCTCTCGAAAAAGCAGCAAACTGCAGCCGTAAAACGGGGAGACATTTTTATTAATTCCTGTGGGTCTCTTTAGATGCAGCTCACTTGGTATTCAGGGACAGCATTATCAAAATCTACAAAAGCTCTTATCAGTTATAATACTGCGTAGCACTATGCCCGGGTGTAGGGCTGTGTGTGTGTTCGACAAGGCCCCGGCAGCAATCTGCACTTCACATCTTTTGGCTCGGCGAGGACGAACGAGCAGTCCGGCTTTTCTACGCCGGTTCTCTTTTTTTTTTTTGACATTTCCGTGAGTCTGGATGAAAGCTAAAGAGGTATCAGACAAGGCCGGACAAAGCTGCATAAAGAGGCTGAACAAAAGCAGGGGGCACGCAGGCGGGTAGACAAGCCTATCTTTAGAGGAACGGCTAAACATCATCTCGTCCAGAGCGACATTCGGACCAGATCTCTATGCGGGGAAAAAATGTGTTAGCCGCTTGAAACTACTGATAGAAATTAAGCAGCACCCCTGGGATTTTCAATGTCAGAACATTCATTATAAGGCGCAATGGGGCACAGCTCTGTCATTAAGGGGGCCATAACACATGTCTCACCGGGGTTCTGCCGTTATCTGTTGGTGCAGCACTCCGCTGCAGCCATTCGGCTGACGGGGGGGGGAGAGGATGTGTGGCGTACCTGCGACGGCGTGGAGGACTCCTCCAGCTGCCAAGGTTGTGATAGAGGTGGCCTCAGTGGAAATATACAGCTCGCTCTCTCCGTCCTTCGTCCACGAGTCCTTGGTTACACCAGGAATGATCCACAGAACTAATAACTTCTGCCGGGCTGGGAGAGTCCAAGGACGGGAGAGAGAAAATGTGCTCATTAACTGTGATAATTCATCATTATGCAGCTGTGCACAACCCGGAGACACGGCAGGCGAAAAGTTGGTGCAATCACACCTAACGACATGCATGCCCCAATTATAACAATGTATATCATAATTGAAGAAAGCTGTGTTCTATCTCCACCCCCCCCTCCTCCTCTTCAAACAATTTGAACACAAGCAGGTGGCGCTTCAGCTACCTCCAATATCCCCCCAAATGATATCACTATGCAGATTTTACAGGGGAACGACTTGTCTGATAATGCTAACAGGCAGATACAGCGACATGTGCATGTGTGTGAATGTGTGTGTGTGTGTGTGAGATCGCTGCCCACGTTCAGCAGCTGTTACTTTCAAGGGGAAACTGGTGTGTGTGCGCGCACACACACACACACACGGACGCATATATAAACACCGCAGAGGGTGGAGTAGGGGTCACCACATGTAAATGCCAGCAGTGTTCCCGTGCAGGCAGAAGAGCGGTGATTAATTCTATTAATTTAATTGATGAGAGGACAGTGACTGTGCAGGTTCACTGAGCACACACCAGCAATCTCAGCCTGCCTCCATATTGTCCGAATCTTGCCTCTTTTTTTTTTTTTTTTTGCATTAAAATGAGTTTTGAGTACAAAAAAAAAAATCATTTGCACAGGAAGGAGAGGAAAATAGCAGCTGAGATTAAAAGAGGGGGAAATATGTGCAGTTCATAATAGAATTAAAGATGATCAAGTTCAATTTGTTTTTAATTGTTTCAACAGGGAAACGATTAAAACAAATTGTGTAGAAATCCTTTTCGTCCTGCGTCACGCTGTGACTGAGATTACATCGTCTGCATGAGGAGTTCGTTCTTCTCTCCATCGCAGTGAGGTGTAAAGACAAACCTGGTTATCACAGGTGATACTCACAGTCGCAGTATGTGAGTACATGCACGGCGACGTCTCTCATGCACACTCCGTGAGCATTATATTCCGCAGTAGTCTGTCCTTCAGGATGAATGTGACTGCGGTGAGACTCGCTGTTGTTTACGTGGAACTCCAAACTTCCGAGCAAAAGAAAGAGAAGAATCACGCAGTCTTCTTCCTCCTAGAGGTAATCACATAATCACATAATAAGAGGGGAGACCAATACAGGATAATTATACGATGCCATGGCATAAAAAAAATGGGCATCAGGAAGTTCAATATTCAAGTCATTTCTGAGTCAGAGCTTCAGAGTCTTCACTCCTGCTGCTTCGTCTCCCTCTTAAACGATTATATTGGTGCGGTCGTGGCTTTTTATAGTGTATAAAGTTGCTGGTGAGGATTCATGTACCTGACCTGGGCCGTGACAAACACACAAACTTCCACCTGCGAGTTCTAATGCAGGAATTGACAGCCGGGGCCTGCGGGGAGCACGATGAATAATTCGTGGGCAGAAAGAGCTGCGGGCAGGCAGCAAATTCTTAGACAAAAGTAATAAAATGGTGAAGTCAACAGCTTCATGAACTATTTATCTTTCTGGAACTGATATGTCCTCTCTCAGTGTCTGTCTGTTCGGTTCCACTCCAGCCACCTCACTTGTCAAAGCCCACAGCAGTCACAGTTTTATTGAAACTTTGATTCAGTTTCCCCGAGTCGTCACTTTTTTTTTTTTAAGGACTGTGTGCAATAAAGGAGTCGAGTTATTGAAGGGAAGAGCAGAGAAATGGCTTAATGAAAAAAAAAACAGGGGAGACCATTACCGGGAAGTGGAAGGAGAGACGAGACCCCCGTGTGATCTGAGGCTGGAGGAAGCCTGGAAGTTGACAATGATCAATACCATTAATATGGGCTGCTGGAGACAGCAGGCTTCAGGCGGCTTCACTATCTGCTGCAGAGAAAGATCACAGACGCCGGTGACACCAGCAGTTTGACTGCTGTACGTGTCGCAAGACGCTATAAAACTCCAATAGTACTCGTTAAAGGTACAAAACACTCCTCGATCACGGGACTGAGATCGGAATACTCAGAGTCGTGTGCTAATGTTGAAGTATTGCAGCCCGTGTAAATGCTGTCACTATTTATCAGGCTCGGTTTATGCATCTCTTAATTAATTAATACATAATAATACAAAATGAATGTGGGTTGTTTTAATTCTGCTTGCCCAACCGGAGATTCCGCCTTTTTTTTTGTGAACTCCTTAGCGCTGTGAATTCGTTTCTGGAGGGCAGTTTGTTATCTAAATAAAGTGCATATTGATCAAGCCGAACGCACCGTGGACCGAGTCCAATTCTGCTGTTCCACTCGTCCACATCTTTATTAAAAAAAAGGTCAGAATAAGTAGGCTGGGAGGCTTTTCGGTAAGCGGCCCCTGTGGTCGGACGGGAAAAGTCTCACAAAATCTTGACCTATCTCGAGATTTTAACAAGAAGCAAGGCGAGAACGGAAGGGCCCTTGTAGTATCCCTATCAGCCAGTTGACCCCCCCAGTTGAGCGGAGCCACTTCTACGATGTGCTCTAAAGGGTAAGTAGAGTAACATGTCTCCGCTCTGAGAGCTCTCCCACCGTCTCACCCTCCACTTGGACCGTCCGGAAGCTGAACCCGTCGCACGAAGAAGCAGGATAGAACATGAAATTAAAATGATATAAGGGGACATCTCTGGGAAATACAGACGCCACTGGAGACCTGGGGCGTTTTCAGCTTCCAGAAACTGTGTGCAAAACGCATGTCATTAGGCTGAAAATACATTATGTTCACAGACAAAGAGATGCAGACTCATCTTGGTATCCAACTGCATTCATGTCCCCTCGGATGATCTTCAACCGTCTCCCCGGGACGTAGCGCCCAGGTCCGTTACTCCACCAGCAACATCGTCCACTCTGCGGACAACACAAGACACTGTATACTGAACTCTCCACGTTGACTTGTGACATCTGTGGCGTTGTGTTGACCTGTTATTGACCCCATTATAAAGAACATCCTGCGGAAGGATCACAGCTTTTAATCAGCATTTGAATATTTCACCTGTGCAAGAGATGGATTATCTTTGTAAAGAGGGAAATCTTGCTATCACAGAACAGATCTTTGAGATTACATTATTTAAAAACGTCTGAGAAAGAAGTGTTACCTCTCCGTTTTTATTCAATTCACTATATTACATCGTGGAACCAGTTTGTGATTTGTGTTAATTAGATAGCTTTTCAATGCTGTAATACACAGAAGACGACGTATCCCTTTAATGCTAATTGCACCTCGGGCGATGAATGAATATGTGTTTTATAAAGAGATCAGGTCTCGCTTGTCTTGGATGACACCCAGTAAACTTGCGTCTTACTAAGATCTACACTATGTATATTTTAAGGCTCACAGCAGCACACTAAAAGCTTTGGAAGTGACTTTGAATGTTTCATGCCGCACTACGCTCCACATTACTCAGCAGTGGGTTTCTTACCTTTCCCCGACTCCGGCTGTCTGGCTACCTGAGAGCAGATGTGGACATGCATGTGTTTGTCAGTGTTCTGAACTGAATAAAATGTGAAGGTTGGCCGGCGGGGAGCTGGTGTTGAAATGAGCAGGATTGATGCGCTCGCAGCAGATGGCCTTGGATCCATCATGGCTCGTCTAAATTGAGCTCCTGAGTTTATTCTGTGCGGAGGATTCTGTTCCTGCGGTACTGTGACCTTTACAACTCTCTGCCGCACAGGAGGACACAGCAGAGGTCATTGACGTGGCTCGCTGGCTTGGATGCGCACACACACTGTTGCTGAGGAGAGCTGTAAGGAGGCTTAAATTAGGAACAAACCTGTAATGCTGAGGTGTTACTGGAACAAATTCACAGAGCGCCGTGCATCAGATGGACCAGCTGCGTCTAGACTCTGTTACTTGGCAACCTAACATGACAGATGTAGAACACATTTACATTTAGCTTAAAGAACAAACACGGCGCCGCTTCCTGCGCCGGTTTTTGTTACCAGACTTCCGTCTCAAGCGGAATAAAAACCCATTAGATGCAGCGAGGGTCTTGTGTTTCTGGGAGTGTAGACATCGAATGTGGGAAAAAGAACATCGAAGATACAAAGTGAAGTTGCAAGGAGAGACTCTCTTTCACCCATGTTTATTTCTGAATAATTTATTGGCTGAACAGGGATGAAGACATTTACCCTTGCTAGTTAGGAGGCCTTAGAGTTTGCTGATGCACTTTCTGGTGTTGCCCTTCAAAATTCAATAACAGATGCTAGTTCAGGGCTTTAAATCTGCCTCCGAACACCCTTGAGGCTCAATGTCGGCCAATTCACTCCGGAGTAGAAGTAAAACAAAAGCCTCCAATCTCAGGCTGCACCAGGGCTGTCACGGAAGATGGAGCTTTAGCAAGTATTATATATTAATAGCGTGTTTGATCGATTGCTTTCAACCAGGAACAGGATATTGATAAACATATTTGAGCTCGAGAGAAATAAAAAAAACAAAGCCGGTAACATATTTAGTAGAAGTGAACCGAGGTCCGTATAAGGGTGGGGGTAATCCTCCGAAATATTGCTGTTACATTGAAGTCAAGTAAAGTCGGGTGTGTTTGTCTCCAACGGCACAAAGGTGTCATTGATTCCTGATGGTATTAAGAGATTAAAAGGTTCCCTGTCCTCACCGTGTTGTTGACAAGCGTTGTGACTCATTACGCTATCAGCATAAAGCTGGCTCATCAATAAGCACTCAGCTGATCCATCGGTCTTCCTCAGATGCGGCCCGGGGGGACTCCGCCGTGGGTACTTGTCGGCTCCGAGAGAGCAGCCTTGAACTGTCAGTCATCACACACACACATACAGACACGCACACGCACACTCACCTGTCCAGGTGTTTGCCCGAGGACAGAAGCGCCGGCGCGAGTCTCTGTACGTTTAACTTCTCTGTTGTTACTGCTCTTCAATTGTTGTGCCAGTGCAGCCGAGTCTCCTGCTTGTCAACATGTTGCTGTTTGTCAGCGCGCTCGTTTCTCATTTTGCTTTGTCTTGACTTGTTCATTGTGTGTGTGTGTGTTTGTGTGTGTGTGTGTGTAATGGAATGTAAACAGTGAGCCTCTCGAAGTTATTGTTTTCCCGTCTCCGTCAACTTAAGTCTCGTACAGTATTTTTCATTTTGTGTGCGCCTCCGTCGGTGTCGCTGTGTGTGTGCGACCGTGTCAAGCGTGCCAGCGTCAGTGTCAGTCAGTGTCAACGTGTGACAGCCAGCCATAGTCTGTTGTGATAGTGCGCCGCGGTGAATGACAATGTCTCGACTTAGAAATCTGTGAACCATCTGCGAGCGTTGAAGAGAAAGAGACGGGAAAAAAAAGACAAAATAAGACAGATGCTGGCAAAGCTACAGCTCGTCGTGCAAGGCTTCTCCCTCTGCCAGGTCCAGAGCTCCCATCAGCAGCAGGGCTCCAGTAGCATTGTCTCTAACGAAGACGATGAAGGGGTGATCGGCGTAGAACAGCTTGGCCTTCTCTATGATCTCCTCCTCCAGATCTGCGCTTCCGTCCCCTGCTGCGGCAGCCAGCTCCAGAGAGGCCCAGTGCAGGACGTCCCCCAGATAAAGCTTCCCCTTACTCTTGTCCGCCACCCCGGAGAAATCAGACACCTTCTGGTCCCACGCATCGGTCAAGCCCAGAGCGGACAACTGTTTCTGGAGAGAACACAGGAGGGACGTCAGAGGAATCTAACTGCATGGAGGATTGTGTTCCAAATGCTGCGGCCATCCTATATAGAAACATCCTGCAAGCAGCTGCTAGGACGCCGATCAATTATTCAAGCTACGCCAAACAACTAGTGGGACGGAAACACATTTTAAATTTTCATGATGCTGTGACATTCAGAAGTGGGAGACATGGAGTGACCTTTAGGGAGTTCGACACATTATTAACGTAAATATAAATATACCCCCAACACTTAGTGTATCAATAATTTCCTGAAGGAGTTTATTTACTTATATCCCCAAAAAATATGAGATGGGGAGGAGGCTGACAGTTGCCCTTGTTGTGAGCTGGCAGAACAAAGTAGGCGACAGGGGGGAGAGGAGACGGGAGAAGGAAGGAGAGGATGAATAATTTGAGAGTGATGCCCCGTGACCTCATCACCTCCCGTGTTTTGCCTCTGATAAGAATTCTACAGAAAGTCGTCGTCATGACAGGTAGTTTATCCTCCCGTGGCAGAGGGCCACTCACAGTGACAGGCTTCTCCTGGGGCCAGATGAGAGAACGTGTGGGTGTGGATGCATGTAAGGCCACGTCGAGAAGAAAAGTTGAGCACTGTCTAAACCTCGATGGATCAAACTCTATCAGATATACCTTTAACCAGCAGTTAACGGTACATACAAGCTTTCCGGCTAAAGGTGGATTAGCTACGGATGCTACATTAGCTCGCTTTGCAAATGCTACATGCTAAAGCTCAATTGTTATAATCCATGTTCTGCTTTTCTACTTAAAACTTGATACGTGCATGCACGTCGAAGTATAACTGGATCATGTCACACAAAGATGTTATATGGAGTTGTTGACATCTGTCACTCCCGTTCTAGTGTTTTCATGCCAAGCCTCCCTCCCCTGCACAGACACACACCTCCTGCTCTAATGCAATTCTATTGTCTTCATCCATTATTCCTCCACTCCTCTTCCACTCGCTACCACTACATCACTGTCTTCCTCTGCTGCTCTGCCTTGCGCCTGGCACCCCCATCCCTCATCTGCCCCCTATCTTTCCTCCATTTCATCCCCGACTCTCCTTCACTACGCTCCTAACTCAGTCTTTTCCCTCTCCTCCTCATCGTTCTTTCCCTTTGACAAGTCAGCCCGCCGCGGAATATGTCATTTTCTCGACTTCTGCGTCTCCGTCTGCGATCATCTCAAGACTTTTCACCCGGCTGATGAATGTGCAAGCAGAGGGTCCGTGTCCCTTCCCTTCAATGTCTTCACCAGTAATCCTTGAAGACACATCACACTTTGCCTAGAGTGTAGCAGGTTACACTATGAAGCTTATAAATAGTGCCGACCAACCCCTCATGACCCAGCCATCCTCTCTAACTCTCGCTCTGCTTGACAAGGCAAAAGTACTTGATTACTTCTTTTTTTTTTAGTCACAGTCTTTAAAAATTAAGGGACCCTCTGGCAGCATGCTGGGAAACAGGCCAGGGGAGTCAGAGGATCCTTGTGCTCTGCAGAGGTGTGGCAATGTATTATATGGAATGAGAAGCCTCTGGGAGGTGCTCTTTGGATGCCCTTTCTCTCTGATGCACCACATGAATCTTAGATATAACAGTACCGGGCAGACTGCTGATGCTTCACACACAACATCAACGAGCTATTTGTCTGCGAGTGAGAGCCACAGGCATTGTCAGCCGGTGACTTCCTGTACTATGTGTGTGTGTGTCTTACTTGGCCTACAGCGGTGCAGTTTAACCAGGCATGGCATCAACCCTGAGGCACGCGGCACTCCACATCACATTATTTCAGCTCAATGGTTAAGCCCACTAAGTAGCTTCTTGGGTGTCCTGTGGGGGTTTTAAGGGGATAGATTGTGGCAGCGAGGACATGCTAAAGCTTTATCTGGGGAGTCGCTGTGGTTGATGTTAAAAGCCAGATCAGCTTTAATAATGACAATAGGAAAAGGGAAACATGGGAGGAAAAGCAGAGATCAAACGGGGAGGCACGGTGATGGGGTGGTTCCTCAGGAAGTTCTGGGACCCCGGGTCTTTCTGTGCAGACTTTGCATGTTCTCTAGCTGCGTAAGTTTCCTCCGGGCGTTCCGGTTTCCTCCAGTAATCTAAACCCACTACAGGATAAGTTGTACAGCTCATGAATGAATGAATGAAAAAGTGTCTTTCCATCTCAGCTCCTGCTTGCAAACTATGGAGCTGGCAAGACATTGAAACGATGATGTAATAGACATAAATTTTAAAGTTCATGCCCCTGGTTAGTTGTTGTCTCTTCTAACCATCCAAACTTCCCACCTACCTACTTACTTTCTCCTACCTACCTACCTACCTACCCACTTACTTACTCCTACCTACCTACCCACTTACTTACTCCTACCTACCTACCTACCTACCTACCTACCTACCTACCTACCTACCTACCTACCTACCTACCCACCCACTTACTTACTCCTTCCTACCTACCTACCTACCTACCTACCTACCTACCTACCTACCTACCTACCTACCTACTTACTTACTCCTATTTACCTACCTACCTACCTACCTACCTACCTACCTACCTACCTACCTACCTACCTACCTACCTACCTACCTACCTACCTACCTACCTACTTACTAAAGCTGATGTTTAAACGTTGCTATTTACTGGCTGAAGTTGATGACGTGTTTTTGAAGATTGAAGGAATATAATTGATAAAACAATATATAACACTTACCGAATAACAACAAATTGGATAAAGTGTGCCCCTTCTGATCTTCAGTTATTGTTTTGAATAATGGTCGGAAAAGTGTTTCTGCAGTTCATTAGCATTTCTCTACAATATGGTTGAAGCGGTGAAGGGGAAGGGCAAACATGAATTTTACATGAATTACCTTCCAAATACAATGTGATGTTAATATCTCTGTAAAGGAATCTGTCAGTTGTCTTTGAGCCTGAAAACCTTTGTGCATAATGGCAATATCGTCGACTTGCATAGCCTGGCTTAAAAAATCGCACCCATCAAATGATCCTTTTAAGCTGTTGCCACCTCAGACTACTACGGACTGTGTGTTCCGCCTTTTTCAATACTGCCCTTAATGTCCTGCGTGGGCGGTTTCAAGTGTGCAGTATGTGGCACCGCCGTCATCACAGCTCCATTTCACATCTGATGCAGGCTTTTAAAGAAACCTTTCTTTCTCTCTCACCCCATCAGCTCTCTTGAGGCTTCAAAGCCTCCCCGTCTCTTCATTGAGTTCAATAATAGCCCGGTTGGTATCTTATTTACATGGGCTTTTACCTCTTTTGAACGGTCAATATGCTCGGTCTCTCCTTCACGCTTGCATATACGAACGAGCTGCTTTTTTATAGCGCACAAGGCCGGGGTACCACAAACACAAGACAAAAAAGCAAAGCCTCATCTTTGATCCTTTCGTTGGACATCTGATGGATTCACATGATGCAGGACTGTGGTAGCTGTGTTGAAACAGCAGCCCCTCGACACTGTATACTGCGGCATGTGCTCTTGTAAATATTTGATGGCCTTTTGACCTCATTAGCCATGATTGAGTGAGCTCTGCGGTGCACACTCATATGTCTTAGTCACCGACTGAGATAGAGCCAGAATGGAGCCGAGGCGTTGGCATCAGTGTGTACGTGTGTGTGTGGCCCGGTCAGCAATGGATCGGAGATACGGGGGGAGAGCGATGAGGGTGGTTTGCTCGGTGACCTCTGGACCGCGCTTGTTAAGAGACTTCTCCGTCACTGTGTACAGACTCCGACACAGTCTGCCCTTCACCAGAGGAGAACATCAGGAATGTGGACACAGGAAGAAAGAACAATTCTGCAGCTATTTCTATCATAGTTGTCTGTGACACCGTCCACCTTGTCCCCGAGCTATCATTGAACCCCCCTTCATCGTGATTCTCCCTTGCCCGCCGAATGTCGCTCCTATTTAGGTCAGCGGAGGTGAGGTTGGGCTGCTAAGTGATGGCATATTAGAATCGCTCCCACAAATAGTAACTAGATCCCTTGAACTGATATGACGGCGAAGACGGAGCTGAAAGCTGAAGGAGGGAATGATGACTTTGAATCCTGCACCTCCGACTCAGAGGTGCAGGATTTAGTTTTGTTCTCATTTGCATCGAATACAGGACAGAAGTGTTAGAGTTTACAAACATGCACACACACACACACACACACACCGCACTGGGTTCCTCTGTTTGTCCAGATGCTGCCCTCCGCGCATTGACAGACAGAGTGGTAAACAGCATTAAAGCACGGTGATGAGCAATTATTTGCCCGACCCAATTGGAAAAATGATTGTCGGGGAAGACATTGCAGGATGTCGCTGGCCGGAAGGGTCGGACAGGCCGGCGACATGAGACCGGAGAGGAGCTTTAGCCCTTTCATAATGATTCCTCAAATGCACATCCTTCTGTCTTTGAAGAGTAAACAGGAGGAGACAACTCAAAACAGAGGCCCAAACATTCAGAATGCTTCTCCATAATTAGGTTACATAATGGGAGGACTGTGCAGCTACTGGCACATGTTTTTTTTTTCCTCCTCTGTCTGGCAGATTCTTTTCAGTAGAGGATTTGTGCAGGAGTATATATCTGCTCTCTCCCCGGCTGTGCTAGCCGTGTCTGACGAAGACGTTTCAGGCTTCAGTTCTAGATTACAGCCTCCTCCCCAGAGACTCCTGACAACGTTAATGTCAAAAGCTTGTTCTTCAGGGCACGGCCAGCAGAATAACATGGCAGTGCAGCTTTACAGAGATGTTTGTTAAACTAGAAAAGAGGGCAAAATGGATTTCATCAGTTCATGATGAGGTTACAATGTACGTTTAAAGTGGACATGGTAATAAGTTCCAGTCAGTGTACCCTGCTCTGAATGGACATCACCTCCGTATCTGTCAGGTTCCACTAACCTCTCTGTTTCTTACTCACCCGCAACTATTGTACCACCACTTTACCGTCTCCTATCTGACCTGAACTCTCTCTGAATCGAAGTGTGGAGTTCAGAGGCAGGGTAAGATGTCAATGGAGATGCAGTTTGATGGAAAAAGAAGCAAAGTAGAGCTTCAGATGTCGAGCCGTTTGCATGTTGTAAATACTTCAGCTTGTGAGGCCAGATGTTGTAATTGTACAGGGGCAGAAAGGCCTCAGATAAGTTGTATTCTGAGTTGCTACAAACACACACAGACTCTCAACATGACAGTCAGTGTATATGTATAAGTAAATTTGCTGTCCGGCAAAACTTACGATGAGCTAGAAAAACCTTGTTTTATATTAGCTGTTAGCTGACTAAACTATAATTGTAAGCATGACATTGCCACATTATTCATCCTCCTATTCCACTATCTGCATCAGGGCACCATCACTGCATGCTGGAATTAGCACCTCCCAAAACAAGTGTGATTGGTTTAAAAGAAATAGAAACAAGCCTGAGTGATAAGAGCTGCAGCCAGCAGCAGTACTCTGCACTCACATGGCTCTGTATAGGTAGGTCTGGCCATGTGAGACTAGTAATCACTGTCGTGTGTCTGCCACGTGCTCCTTTGAGGTTTTCTCTCCACTGACGCAGAGCAGATACCTGCTGCGTTAACAGGAGCAGAGATCCATTTGTCCTGGCCTCTAAGCTCCTACAAAGGGAGGTGTGCAGGTATATATGGACATGTGGCTTGGCACACAGCTTCAAGAGGGAAAAAGCAGACGTGCAGGACAGGTATTAGAACGTATCTGTGTCTGACTGCGTTGAACTGGTCAGGCGATCGCCTCGATTACTGAGGTCACCGAAGATGTGGAGGAAGAGTAGCGACGAAACGGAGGTCCCAGGTGCTTGAACGAAGCAAAGGAAAACCAACAACACAGAGGCTGAGCGGCACAAGGACACAGAGATGAGGCGACGTAGCGAATGTGAGGAGACGTATGAATGGAGAAAGATTACTATTAAAAGGTGAAGAGATAGAAGAACAAAGAAAAGCAAGCCAGGAATAGAGCAAGACAAGCAGAAAGGAAAAAGATGTAAAAAGGAAGTGAATGAAGAAGGTAAATAGAAAGAAACTACAATTGGGGCGACTGCAATGCTAACAAACTGCTGCAGTGGTAACAAATGAGCAACTGTTCCTCCACTGCTCATTTAATGTACTGTATAAGGGCAGCACAGTCTGTTTCCCAGAGTATAATGCAGGCTGCACGGATCAGGAAGGCAACTACAAGGAAATAACAAGCAACACTCCTATCGGGACTCGCACGTATTCCAAGGACTGGTCGAAAACCCAAAAGGAGTATTCAAGGGCACCAGCTGATGCAGCTCTGCTACATTAGCATAACTACTGCAGGGTATTACATTACCTTCCCGGTATCGGTGTACCGTAAAACACTAGCTGAGTTTAACACTAGAGGGCTGTATTTGATTTGTAGCGACAGGACCAGGACTACGATCGTGATTTGTGACATCACAATCTCTATAAACATACATCTGCACCTGAGAGCATCTGGAGGCAATGTGCAAGAACTTTCGCTCTGGTGTTCATTTGTAGTCCGAGCAGCGTTGACGAATCGCACTTTGGTTCCCTTCAAGTTAACAGTCCGTGTGCAGAGAGCAAGAATGCGTTGGCCGGATTGCACTTTCGTAACTCATCTGCCACTGTCTGACATCGATTTAGCTCTTTAGTTACAAAAGCACATCTGATACTAGGTTTGTTGTATGTACCTGCAGACTGAGCGTGCTGGTGATGTTGGCCCTGGGCAGCGTGATGGACACACTGGTGACATTTGTCTTCTCCAGCCACTTGGACAGCAGCTCCAGGGTCAGCAGCTTGTCCAGCCTGGACAGATCCTCGACGTGGAAGGGCAGCAGGAGCACCAGGCCGGCCTTGCCTCCCCACAAGGGCGCCTCTAACACCTGCACCATGTTTTCCATGTCTTCATGATGACGGTACAAACCTGGAGGTGGGAGTAGGAGGAGGAGGCAGGCACGGAGTCGCGGAACGATCCGTGTAGAGAAGAGAAGAAGAGCCTTTTCTATAATTCAACATTTTTGCATTTCAGAGCAGAAGTTGTTTACAGCAGTTCCCTCAGAAGTGGGTTCACACCTACATTTAGCTGTGTCACTGCAGCTAGTCGGTTGTAGCTCACCGACATTATTGGGCAAAACTAAACAAAACCTTGGAGTTGGATTCAATTCGTCCAAACATGGTGTGAATGCGACTTTAGATAGAAGGGCAAAGGATCACGAAAACAACTTATTTCGTGAATTGGATTGTTATATACAATTAAATCGAAAACAAAGCCTCTTTTACTGCTGTCATAGTAGAAACAAATTCTGCCTGGTTGTTTTAAGACGATGCATAAAATATGAAGAGTGTTTTAAATAAATCATAAGGTGCACAGTGATAAATAGGAGAGAGATTGGACCTTACAGATGGGATTCAACTGCGCTGCGTATACTTGTTGGTGGGAGTGAAGCAGCAACAGAATTTATTTATTCTTTGATTTACCTGCTCTGTGCATCATCATCACTTTGGTGTATTTCTTCCCCAAGAAGGTGCGACGGTCTTCGCTCTCCCCGCTGAACTCTCTCTCCCACAGGCCTGAACAAACAGACAGACACAACCAGTTTGGATAGAGTGTCGACGACAGCGACGGGCTGCAGGAAAAATGTTATTGAAAGAGGCAAATATGTGTCCTCTATGTTTAACAATGCCGTGCCCATAGGATGCACATGGACCTCCACAGTGACGGGCACTGCTTATGGATCATCGATGCATACAGCTCTTTAAAGACGTCTTCCACAGCGTCCCATTCAAAGTCCGACACATCCCACTTGGCCTGCTAACCCCGATACATCTGTCAGTTCAGGTTGAGGGGTGAGAGAAGTGGAACTACAGGGGTGACGACCTCATTACACAGATTACGTCACTCGCTGTGAATCACAGCTCGGGCCGCAATTAACCACGACTTTTCTTTCTCATTTCTTTATTGATCGAAAAAGATCACCGAGCTCACGACACAAATCTGAAGTTCAAGGGGGTCACAGATGATTACATGGCTCATTTGCAGTGATGAAAGCGTGGAGACGAACGGCTCGGACTTACTATTAAAAACCTGCATCGGACCTTACTGTGAGGATCGTTCTTTTCTCCGTATGGGCAGCGAATCGCAGCATTTGTCCGGCACATTGCACTCTGAACATCTTATAGACGGATAATAGAGGTGAGAATTGTTACGATTTAATGGACACCGATGACATCATGAATAATTAATGAAACAGGCCAACACATCCACTCCATGCTTGACAAAACTTTCGAACCGACCAGTTAAACGTGTCGTATCTGAGCCACAACTGAAATAAAACTCAACAAAGCTCCCTGAAGACCCACAAACAACGCAACAGTTGTTACTGGTAATCATCAAGTAAACTGTACTTGATGTGAACGAGGTTACGACATATAAACTATGTTATTTATCGTTGAGGTCGATGGCGATTCATTTTTTTCTGCCTCATCATCAGCTAATTGTTGAACAGCAACAGCTTTCACAAATCACTGCAGACGAGACACTAGCCAGGCACAGATTACAGCAAACCAGGGCACGAGTTCTCTCCACTTCCTAGAATATCAGAGAGAGAGAGAGACAAACACGATCACGCCGGAGTTCAACAAAAACAACCGTCTGAAGCAGCCATGTTGTCGAGATGACGCCACGATGATGCAAAATATCAGCACAGTTGTGTAAATGTGTGGCACTACAAGAGAGCCAAGCAGAGATTTATTGACTCCACCGGCCGACTTTGTGGACGTGTGTGTGTGTCTGTGTGGGTTCGTGTCTAGACAAGCCGGACCGCTCTCGGGTTTGCACTGCATTATCTTCCTTCATAGGACAGCACAGCTGCGGAGGGACTGGCATTGCTTGAAAGCTGAATCCATTAATATCCATCAACAATAAACAACGAGACAATTGCCCGGCTTAGAAACCCAGTCGCTCAAAGACTTACCAATTCATATTGTAAACTTCAGGCAAGAACCAGAAGAGAATCAATGAAACCGACCGGCTCCCTGTCCTCCCTCATCAACTTCCGATTACAAGTAGTTGTGGTATTTCAGCAGCTATTATTAGAGGTTAAATATGTGGGGACTTGCTGTTCTCTCTCGGCTTCCCTTCCCTCTCCTTGTTCCCCCATGTTGTCGCGCTATCTTGTGCATAAACTTATATCTGTCCTTGTATTTTCCTCCTTCTCTCGTCTCTGCTGGCCGTTTATCTAAAACAGGAACAAAGCCTGAATTAATTAGGACTGGAACTCCAAATGTAGGCTTTTTACATCCCTAAACTACGTCTGTCAATCTCGTTCGCTCTCAGCAGGCCTCCCTCTCTTTCTTTACTTCTCCCTGTTTTTTTTTTGCTCGTTGCTTTTTTCTCCCATCTCATTTACGCCGCGTTTCTTTGTCCCTCTTCCCACCCAGGAATCTCTCCTTACACGGTTCTTTTTGCCTTTAACATCGCTCTACTATAAACAAGTTGCCCCCGACTTTCCCTTTTCTCTGCATGCTGCATAAATCCCGGGGAAGGAGAAGGAAGGACAGCGAGGTTTTTTTTTTTAAATTCCCCCCTCATCAATAATTAACCAAAGTGAAACAAACAAATGTAGGCGAGGAGGCAGATGCCTGCTACGAACCATTACATTATCACACACTTCATTTGGCCTCAGGACCCTGAAATCAAACGGATAAAAATTTACATCCGACCAGCGGCGGCTAGCGAGAGCAAGAAGCAAACTATCGACTACTTTTCAGAATTACGAATCACAACTAAAGGAATCCAATTTCCCGTAATCTAATTTGTGCGCTGCAATCTGCGGCACAATCTAATTTGTATATTTCTTCCACAAAATTAATGAACCGACAAAACGTAGGAAAACTAATTTTGTAATTAAGTCAAAACATCAAACAAAGGGAATTAATTAAAATCGCTTATCAATGTATAGTCTGTCAGTGAGTTTTATTTTCTGCCGGCTGTCTATCTGTTGTTTTCACTCCAGCAGCCTTGTCTTCTTTTGCACCTAGTATAAAAAAAATAAAAAATACCTACAGGAGGGAAACAGAAGGAGAAGACAGAAACAGATAAGGATGTGAACAGGAGACTTGTGGGAAGGAGAGGAGACAGGGGTAGATTAGAGACACGATAAACAATGACAAAAGCACAAAAACAGAGACGAATGCCACAATAAGAACAAGTGAAACAGGGGTGGGGGGGGATACATTTAACACATCATCATCTTTTTGTGAGGACTGCAAAACAAAAGTGAGATTCTACGTCAGCAGGCAGACAAACTCAGGACGGATTCTGAGAAAGATGGTTGATTGCATTCCTGGAAAGTTGTCATTAAAATGGATAATAAGCCTTTTTCTTTGACGCACAAATTCTGCAAACCAGCCTCATGAAAAGAAACTCTTAGACCTCTAACGGTACTTTTTTGAAAAGGTTACTGTGGGTTTGTTTTTTGGGACGCAACAGATAAATCACAGATGGTGTTGACTGCGTTTGTACCGAAACACTGCTTGGTCACCGCTGCAGCCCGTCACGAAGACTCTGAGCCAAGCCGTGGCGACGCAGTATTGGAGCACTCCGAGCACAGATGTTCGGCATGACACCCGGGGAGAGAATCTGGACACTTATTACTCAATTATTTAAGATGACACATCACCCCCCAATGGAAGATGAATACGCTCTCAGTGATGGACCCCAGAATCATCCTTTATCTGCTGTGTGCGCCAGCTGGAGTCCACCACATGCAGGAACACACACATATTCAGACACACATTATGGTGGGAAAACTGGTGTACGGGGTTGCAAGCGCTGAACAGTAAACATCACATGGTGGGACTCTAAGAAATGATATCCAGTGCATACATGGGTCCACCATTATACCAAGTATTTCTGCAAACATTGTGACCTCAGAATGACACAAAGCATCACTGAGTACACACACACACACCTGTGCTATATGTTAATGTACAGACTTAAGCTCACCTTTAAAGCGCAGGGCGTTTGCAACAATCAGAGCTCCAGTCTTGGCCTGGATTTCCGCCTGTAGCGGTGAGCCCTCCAGCCCACCGAGTCCAGCCTTAGCCCAGCCATGAAGCTGCTTCAGGTCAGCCTTGGCGTCACCTTTCCCAAGTGGCTTGTGCTGCAGTGTGAACCTGGCCTGGCTCTCCTTTACAAAGGCCTTGCTGAGCGGAGGACATTGCTTGGAAAACACAGCTGAGGAGGTATGCAGGTGGAAGCTGGTCCCGTTGGCTCCAGTGAAGCTCTTTAACGCCCCGGACAGAAGCTCCCCGGCCTTTGCGGTGGGTTTGCTGGCTGTCGGTGTTTTTAGGAGATCTTGGAGCTGGTTGGCAGTGGTGCCGGCCGAACCTCCACCCAGAGCTGCAAGCGATGATGCAAGAAGCAGAGGGGAGAAGAGTGTGTTGACTGAGCTGGAGTCGGAACGGAGGGCCTGGTACAGACGCAGACCCAGAGCCCAGCTTGGGTCATCCAGAGATGGAGGGCTGACCGGATCTGCAGGGTTCTTCTTGGACGAACCGGCGTCGCTGCCCAGCACCAGGAGAACTGGCAGAGGAATCAGGAGACAGACACAGAGCCTCGGCAGCATGGCAGACCTGCAAGGACACAGGGAGTCAGTCTAAAGATTTTCTCCCTTGACATAAACTGTGCATGTTTTACGACTGAAAAACAGATAATAGAACGCATTCGTCTCATTTACAGTTCAAGTAAACACTATTCATTGCTCATATTGTGACTCATTTGACACAGTGTATATGCCTATTCTGTTATTGTGATGTTCATAGTTGAGTTAAAGCAACATAAACAGCCTCAGGGATCCCGTCTTTGCTGTCGAGCTGCTACTTCAGCAGCCACAGCAGTAAACTCCATTTAGTGAATTCCTCCCCTTTAAGCAACATGCTTATTATCTCACCGGCTCCGAAAAAAAAACGAGCGTGACAATTAACTCAAGTGAAGTAAGCTTTTTTTTGAGGATTTAAATGTTAAAATGTTCTTTTCTATCTCGCCTTAACAAACTCCCAGACTCGTTCAGTCGGTATTTTACCGCCGACAGGAGTGACAGTAAACATCTCATCCGTCTGCTCTGTTATCATTTCCGAGGACCACACAGCGGATAGGAAAGCAGGAATTACAGCTTGTTTGCTCTCTCTTTTACCGTGATTTAATTCGAGTTTATCCCTCTCTTTCGCCGCTTGTCCTTCCAGCTTTGAGTCCCAGAGGAAGTGTGGGGGCACTGGGCTCATACGTGGCAGCTAACGGAGGAAGTTTGACGGGCTACCCACAACTTCTCCTCCGGACAGCGTTCGGATTTTTCCCGAAGCTTCGATGGAAACTACTTGTTGCGTTGCGTTTATGAACATCGGATAAAATTTATTACACGACAAAAATAAAAATAATACTAAAAGCAGTACATATCTAACAATGCTGTTGTCAAACCGTTATCAAATTTAACTTCAGTTATAGTTGAGAAGAGCTGTATTCTACATCAATATAACATACAAACATGTACAAATCTGTTAACACTGGAAAAAACTGTTTAGTATTCCTGCATGAAGTTACTTGTAGTCATACGATATTTATGCCAAACAATAAAACTTTAGGGATGTATTATAACTGTTCCCTGTGAGCTTAATAATCGTCCTCTAATAGCTTTTTAAAGAAAATAAAATCCAGTAGAGGCAGTGGGCTTACATGTATCGTTTGTCCAAACACTCAAAACACAGCTTTGTGGTTCAGCATGATGTTCTTGGCTCACTGGGGGTTGTAGTTCCCAAAGTCATTCAAGCGGGGTCGCTAATGGTCCACTGATTCTCTCAGGTGGCTGACCCCTGTCACAGGCTGCTGTGTGAGGGGCCAGGGCCTCCTGAACTTGACACCAGGAGCCCTCCCAGTAGATGGGATGTGGACCACAGAGACAGACGGCTGAGGGAAGCTTTGTTTCTGCCTCTGTTGTTCAGTGGACAATTTATCTTCACATTGTTTTTTAACGTTAGAAAATAACAACTCATCCGCACACGTGCCCCCCTTAAGAGCCTCACCACCTACTTTACAGTAGTTGTGCTAATGTGCTGTCATTGAAAAAGTAGGGCAGACCACCAGCCTGTATTAAGTCTGACCCTTTCCAAATGTCCTCATTCTGTATTCTACTCATTTGCTTGTTTTTCACCTTCCTTAAATCGTAGCCGCTCTCTGCCTACAGCGGAAAAAGTAATGGAGAGCAGATAACTTGTAACGCACAGCTTCAGGACAGGGATTATAACCCAAATTGAAGGATGGAGAATGGTCATATAGGGTCCTTAATCGATAAATGTAGAGATAGACTAAGGAGGCTTGAGAAGGATCAAGAGAGGGATATGGAGGAAGATAACTGCTCGAGACCACCAATGCTCAGCAATCAGGCCAAACATGACAGCTTGTAGACCCAACCAATTATTTACCCCAGCCAAATCAATAGAGCTCTCGGAAAGATAGCCATCAGCAGCACTATCTGGAACACATTCACAGCAGAGAGCGCAAACACACACTGAGCTCTCTGCTCGCTGCCGCTCTCGATCTCTGTCTCTTTTGCAAACACGCACAGACACATAGTTATCAGACGTCTTTAGGAACAAGACGTGAATCACCGAATTTTTTGGACATCTGCGCTGGAAAAAAAAAAGGGGGGGCGCATCAAAACAACATGTCAAACAGCACACCCACAGGGAAGATGAACTCGCATCGCAGGAATGAAGAAAAAAACTTGCACACACACGTCTGTTGATGGTGTCGGAGCCACCGTCAAGAGGCTGAGGACACATGTTGGTGGTGGTGAGTCAGTGTTTGCAACCTCGAAGGCCTTAACTCTCACTAGAGGAGTCTCCACCCCCCTCCCGGGACCCCCCCCCCCAGTGCCACATCAGAGTGAGTCGTGTCAGTAATGAGCAGACACAGCGCAGGTAATTCATAAAAAGCAGGAGCCGCAGTCAAACGAGCCCCCGGGGATGTGATTGGCAACCCGAGAGGCCCCCCTCGGTAAGCAGATTATGCATCCAGGCATTTGTAAAGGGATACACTTACACCATCATGCAGCTTCACCTCGAGGCCCTCACATGCACCCTGCCCCGCTTGCCCTCGCCTATCCGCACCTCGTCCGAGCCTCCGGGCCTCCATCCCGGCTCCAGATGTCATCGTCTCGCGCGGTAACCGCTGCATTTCGGTTCACATGTTATCCGTTTATGGAGCCATTGTTCTTGACTGTTTGCCGAGGTTAAACGCCCGTGGCTCCGGGGGCTCGGCAACAGGATCATCACCTCGCAATGAGAGCCGTTATGGTGTCTTTCAGCTGGCCTGCAGCTTGTCAGCCCGATTCTCGCTCTCATTTTCTCGTTTCCCTTCAACATTCACTGTTTCACACATGTCGTGGGATTTTTCTTTTTTTATTATTATGCCCTTCTCTTCCCCTTTGCTCTTTTCTAGAATGACACATGTCCCTTCACACTGCATTAGCTCCCTTAGACTCATTTTTACTGCGTAACCTCCTTCCTCCCGTCACTTTGCCGAAGGTTGTTCTCCCCGTACTCCTCCTATACCCCCCCCCCCCCCCCCCCTGAATGCAACGCTTGGCCCCCCTCTCT
>CAAKHC010005107.1:3774-16492 GCA_901007825.1 Macroramphosus scolopax | reverse complement strand
CATGGCATAAAAAAAAAAGGAGAACAGAGAGAGAGAGGGATCATTAAAGGGAAGGGATACAGTCAATAAGGGGGGCAATTATGACAATGCAGAATCTGTTCGGAGGCTCAGGGATCCAGATGGAGACAACACGGCCTCCGTTCACAAGTGTGTTTGATACACATCATCAATTCCAAAACAGACGTTTCCGTCTATCCGTCTTTAAAAATGCCACGAAACATCTGTACAGGCGCGCAAAAGAAAATAAAAGCTGGACTGTTCTGTGGCAGATTTATACGTCCGGAGTCTTCGTCGTGCGCCAAGACGTCTTCATAACTTCGCGTGAACACTCCCTGTTTAATCTTTGGACTTAAACTCTCATTCCATTCCGATCAAGTGTCCTTTAACGCTGCCAGAGCAGCTCGTGATAACACGCAGAGCTTTAAGTGCGCTGTGTGTTGTGAACCATTACAGCCTACTAATAACAATAATGACACATAAGTGGGACAAATGTAGTGTTATTCTCATCCCCTCGTTACTTGTTTAACTTGGTGACGATATTAAACAATCTGCACATGCTGGACTCCCAAAAAAAAAAGTTTTTTGCAGGAACAGTTCGGCCTCTTTTCGGTGATGATGTCATGCACGAGAGGTTTCGACTGAAGCGGAACACATGTGGAGGTATGCATGTATTTAAGGAATACGCACCAGATTCTCAGTGCAAAATGTGTTTTTCTTTTGTCCAAATAGACGCACATCTGGCCAGCATCTTCTATATATATAACACAGCTGCTTTAATCAGAGGTCAGAGCAAGGGGAGATATTTGGACGTGACACACAGCGTTTCCTGGAGATGACACATTCTGCTTGTCGGTGGTTTGCATCGGTGGAAGGAAGCACCTCTGCAGCCTCTGGAACTTCAATCATCCGCACACCGACGGCGGATTTAGCCGAGACCCATTACCGACTCTGCAGCAATTAACACAAAGCCAATGCATTCGAGGATCAATGCCATTTTGTCTGCTTTTAATTTGTCCGCCAGATATCATATTACGCTGTTGGGATGCCGGAGTTCAGCATTTCATCTTGCGGCTGAGGGATTAGGGGGGGTGCGATGCATACGGAGAGGCTCACCATGCTAAATCGCCAACAGAGCGACGCTCTCTGGAGTCTGACAGCCCCGCAGATGACAGATGGACTAATGTGACTTAATTCCTCCCGCATGTAATTCTTTGTCTCCTTCCCCAACAATGTAACGGCAATTCCACGTCGGTTTTTTTCAAACGTACAATGCAACTGGTGTCATTGTGTCGCTGACAGCCTGCCACGTTCCTCCACTCTTGTGTCACGATCCGGCTTGACGATACCGAAGCTCTTTACGTTCGCAAACAATCAACAGGAACGCGTTAAGACCACGTCGAGTAAAGAGAAAAGAGAGACGTTTTCCCCCGAGGAAGCCTGGCTCATTGTGCCCGGTCTCCCTGTTCATTCGCAGCCCATTCAGACTCGTCTGATTGTAGTTTCTATGGCGCCACTTTCAGACATTCATTACCGGAGAAGCAATTCTATAAGCGTTAATGAGTGACTCGCACAAAAGGGCAAGAAAAAAAAGTGGAGAGGAAGCGGCGGCGTTGGAGGACGAACGCACACACACACACACACACACACACACACACACACACACACACACACACACACACACACACACACACACACACACACACACACACACACACACACACACACACACGCGGGAACAACCTGGAAGGTATTACTAATTACAGTCAAATGTATTCAGTGATATTGTTGCAGCACTTTATCATCGGAGGATGTGATTTGCATTGGATTGCGTTAATTGTTTACTGTATGCTAATTGAAGCAGGCCCGTCGTTAATGGTGATCACTGATGGGGGCGATGGTGGCAGACCTCGGCAGGGTGGAGGAGGTGGTGGTGGTGGTGCAGACAGAGAGAGAGAGAGAGAGAGAGAGAGAGAGAGAGAGAGAGAGAGAGAAGAGATAGTGCAGCGACGTTATTATTCATAAATTAGCGCCTCGTTTGAAACGTTAAGAAATGAAAGTGCTTTTGATAAAAGAAATCAGCGGATTTAATAGATGTTTTAAGGCCTTTTTTATTGCTCATTAGCCTTTTTTTTTTCCACGTCTGTAGATTGTTTTAGACGACAAGCAAATGTAATGATTTTTTTTTTTTTTTTTATAATCGCAAATAAACGCACATTCATCGATTCCGCTACAGACAGGAAACGAGTGTGTGTGTGTATTAATTCATGGTGTTTATAAAGGCTTGTCGTGAGCGTTAATCATTCTTGGCGAAACGTCTTAAATTTGCCAGAAGCAGCAGAAAGGAGGAAGATTTGTAACGCAAAGTTTAGCGTTAGCACGTTAGCACGTTAGCGCGTTAGCGCGTCATGCACGTCTTATGGCTTGTTTCTTGTGTCGTGTAAGAGTCGGAGACGGCGATGTGCAGCCTGGCGTCAGTCACTGTCTGCTGCGGTGGAGCTGTTTGTTAGTGCGTGTCTTCCTCCATCGCCGTGTGTCCATCCACATTAGATCCAATGGCAGGATTAAGTGGCACCGCTGAAGGTACACGGCGGCCGGCAGTGGTTATATCTTCATTTACCGCTGGCAGCTGGTGATTTGTGCACATCTCACAGGTGTGTGTGTGTTTGTATGCGCACACACACAGGAGGCAGGAGTAAATGGGGAGTGAAGAGATCGCAACGCGAGCTGATCAACCGTGTGTGTGTATCACATGTAGGTGTGTGTGCGTTTAGAGATAGACGGAGTGACGATGATGAATGCGAAGAGGAGTCTAATCCGGTTGATAAGAGAGCAAAGATCACAGGTGAAGGCGCCGGTGGAGGATCGATCGATGGAATACAGATGAGGCCGACGCTCGGGATGCAACTTCCAGATGAAAGCGCTGAAAACGAGCCGCACAGCTGGGCAGAGTTTAGGACGTCAGGCGTGGAGGCTTGTTCCACCCACGGAAAACATTCTCAGGTGGTTTTTCTCCACAACAGTTTAGCGCTAACACCTCCAAAGGTTTGATCGAATGTGTTGGAATCAAAGCAGCAGAGGAGGACGGAGGAGTTCAGAGAGAGAGACAACATCAGGAACATCTGCACCGTCTATTAATGCATTCATCATTTGAAGCATCTTACTGTCGTCGTCATCAATCACCTTTGAATTCTCTCCCGCTCAGCAGAACAACTGCACAACTTTTCTTTTTGTTTTGTCAGAGCTGTCGGAGGATAAATATACATCCGCGCATCCGTGGTTCGTCTTGATCCTGACACGTTCTTGTTTTCCTCCGCTTGCTTATGGCATACGTTTATTTTTAAACCTAAATTCTCGACATGGAATTTGCATCGCTGCCGTGCGACCAGGGTTCGTCACGTGGAGCGACGCGCGCCTGTTATGCGTCGACTTCGGGGGAGAAATAGGGCGCTTTTGTTTTGATGCGATGAATCCGAAACACGACAGAGTTCATTGTCACGTACGAAACAGGAGGCGCAGAGGCGCTGTGTCAAGATCCTGATCCGAATGTAGACATGCCCGTCTCGGTTCGGGGGTGACTGACAAGTGACAGGTTCTAACAGTCTGTGCAGCTATAAAAACCTCCGGAAAACAGGGACCCCTAGGGGTCCTTAAGGGGGCTCCAGACGGACGAAAAAACTGATACACGTGCATGTTGTTTTCCGCCATCTGCCAACGATACAATCCCATGGCAAAAAAAGAAGAAACGACTGTATATATAATAAGTACAAAGGAATTAGAGTCACTGATGTAGGCTGTGAACTAAACGGCGTGCAGCAGGTGAGCCAACCCGTGTTCATTCGGGTCCGGCCGTGCCCGCCCATGTATGTCCTCCCTCGTCCAAGCTCGCCGTGCCAGCTACCACCAGCACCTGCCTCCTCCCCCCCCCGCTGCTGCATGAGCAAACAAACACTTTCATATTAGTATCAGGTTATGCTTGATGTTTTTCTTTTTTAGGAGAACAATAATTGTATCTAGCCAACAGGAAGCTGATAGTGATTGCAAAAAAAAAAAAAAAAAATTTGTTAAAAAAAAAAAAAAAGGTGTGTGAACTTCGTTTGCCAGATTTAAAAGCTGAATAAACTATGTGGTGTTTATAGTCCGGCGGTGCCAATCAGCTCTTGGTCTGCGTCGCCGCCCCCGGGGGTCCTGGCCCATATGCCTGCCTGCTCTGCGAGCCTGGTCACACAGGTCAGGACCCTGCCAGCCTCACTGGGACACGAGACGCTGCACGTACGTGTGTGTGTGAGAGAGTGTGTGTGTGTGTGTATCCATCTGTTACAATCGTGTGACAGATCACCCCCTGACCCCACCCGTTCTTCGGGGGGGAGTTGGTGTATGTGTGTGTGAATTGATCTGGTTACACAATACAGATGTAGTGTGTCCAAATGAGACCAGTGTACATTGGACCCTTATGTCTGCATCATTCCTTATGACTAAGAGTCGGCCTGACCTCTTCACCACCACCACACACTCCCCCCTCCTCCCCCCTATCAGTGCTCTCCGAACCAGATGGGGTGCCAGGGTCACCTCTGACCCCCTCCCGCGCTGTGACTGATGGGCCCGCCCAGCCCAGTCACCCTCTCCTTTTGTGGCCTGATGGGCATCTGACACCGCTCGGACCCGTTTATTAATCGCTCCGCCACCACGCACCTGAGCTTCTTAATAACTCTGCCAATCAGAGTTATCCTGCAGACAAAACATCTCAGCATCTCTTTGTTATTGCAAATCTATCAGAGTGTAATCAATCATTTATCTTGTAGCAGCTGAGCTTTATAATACCGCTGACAATCAATGCATTGGATATAAGAAGGGAACTGACCCGTAGTTAAAGGACTGATTCACCCAAATTAGGGTCCAATCATTATAATATTTCTGTATGACGTCTGTTTCTTGAAGTCTTGCCTGGATGTGAAGTGAACAGAGGACGTTGAGACCAGGAGGAGCTCGGCAGGATCTGAAGGCTGCTGCTTTGTGACGAAGCAGTTTTGTCCTTGCAGATCTGGAATAAACATTTGGGTTATGAGAAAGATTTCCTCCCCCCGGTGTGAGGATGCACATCGTTCAGTGTTACGCAATCGCTGCAGCAAGCAGGAATATTAAGTTTAATGTAGCTGTTTTTGGGGGATGATTCCTATCAGAGTGTTGCTGAGATTAGAATCACGTGGTTGCATTTGGACCACAAATCTCTTTTTTTAAAGCAAAGGTGATAAGCCAAAAAAAAAAAAAGTTATTTCCTCCGAAATGGCAGTAAAGATTGAAGAGGTCAATCTGACAGAAAAATAGAAATAATCTCTGACTTTTGTGGCGGAGAGATTACGGCCTCCAGTGTGCTGTTGTTGTCTCAATATTATCTTGAGCAGCCACATCACAGGCAACAGACAGATAATGACATGACCACACAGATAAGACGGAGGACACGTCCTCATACTGTCACACATGACCCCAAAAACATGATTGAGATCTGCCGTAGTGGAATCGGACTCACGGGTTCGTCTTGACCCAAGTTGGAAAGAATCGGCATTTTATTTTGAAAAGCGGGTTTTGAACTGAGAGAGAAAAATCTAAATACGAATTCAAAGGCTATTTGCCATCTGCAATTCGTATCCTTTGGGAAAAATGTGCACACGCAACAGTGGAATAACTGAAGAAGAGGAGGAAAAAAAAAAAACCTTTTCGGGGGCTTTGAAAGGTCACATGTTGGCGGTGAAGCGCTGTCCGTACCCAAATGAGGCCCTTGGGGCCGTGTTTTGAAGTGAGCGTTTCAAATGAGTACAGTGAATAGCACAACCGCTCACCTCTCATATTCTGAAGGTTACATCATTTAAAAAGGGCAAACTATCCCGGATTGAAGGGCTTTTAGGACGGCGCGCCGCGGCTGGTCGTTTAGCGAAGACCGCGGCCGGGCGCTCGGTCCCGACCCAACGGTGTCGCTCCACCACGATCCTTCAGCTCGCTGAGGTACGCTGGGCTGCCGACCTTTACTGCTCCCGTGTTGGTGTGAGAATCAAAAAGGGCAAAACTTTCAACCCAACTGTTGCCGACTCGTTGGATGTAATCTGAGCTCATGTGGTGTCATAATCCAGATTATTGATTTCCTTCAGGGAAAAAAAAGTTGATAATTTAATACCATTTGTTTCTCTATTAATGTTTCATACATTGTATTTCCACCAGATAAACAAGTGTTTTTCCCTGTAATTTAATCCCAAGGATTATTAGACAGAACATAGAGGGACCTCATACAGAGCAGCTCCACGAGCCTCTGTAACGCACTGAACCAAAAGAAAGACTCCAAATTAATGAGAAACTCATTCTCATGAGGCAATTATCAGTGTATAGTTCTGGCGAACTGCACTGTAATACGGTGTATATTCAGATAATAACTATGACAGATTTGTACGGGATTAAGAACCCAGAAAACCTGATTACGAGTCCCTGGGGGTCTGAAGCGAAGGAAAACCTGATTTATTATGATGCTAAATAGACAACTTATTCCAAACAGTTCAGTTTGATTGCCATGATCATTTTTCATCCACAGCCATAATTAACCTTTTTCAGGTTCGTGGTAAACGACTGCGACTCTAATCTCACAATCAAACGCCTTTGGTGGCGTATTGAAAATTGTCGCCTCGCTGACAATCAACATCATTGATTCTCCCTCGGCCTGATTTGGATCTAAAGACTTGACTTTGAGAGAACTTCTAGGAACGGTAAGAAAGTAGCGGGGGGGGGAGGCTGAAAGAGGGTTTGTGGTTAATAATTCGGGAACACAATGTGACAGCGAGATCCTTTAGATCAGTGGTCTTCAACCGGGGGTCCGCGGAGGTACTGCTGGGGGTCCGCCAACTTAAAAATAAAATAAAGGCAATTTTAACCAAAATAATATGTGAGTTTAATTTTTTTTAATTATTATTATTTGATTGAGATGATTAAGAACATGTCATTAACATGCAATAATAATATACTTTTGACGAAATCTATTTAGTCTACCCAGTCAGAAATTGGTTAATACAGTGAAATAAGCTGAATAAAATACATTTAAAAGTTATTATAAGTCAGGTTTATATTTAAAAAAAAAAAAAAGGGGGGGGGGAATTTCAAGTGGGGGTCCCTGCTCTGTTTTTCTCTCATCCAAGGGGTCCCTGGGCTAAAAAGGTTGAAGACCCCTGCTTTAGATTAAACCTAAAGCTGTGAATCCTTCCCACACCTGTTTCCTTACGACTCCGACCACCTCTCTAAATGTTTGCTCCGTACGAGACGGACAAACAAAGCCGCTCCCGCCTCACGACTCCGCGTGACCTTTTGCAACATGTGTCTCGTTCGATACCCCGACGGCCTGCGAGCGTTGTCAGATAGCGCCGCATTGATTCGCCGGCGCTGTTTGTAAGCACTGAGGAGCATTTCCAAACGGTGGGAGACAGGAAAGGGCCGAGTGCCTCTGACCGATTCATTAGTGGCTGTCACACATGTCATCGGCGCCGGCATGCAAACTTACCTCTTCAGGCCCCCGAGGTTCACCGAGTGTAGTGAGTAGGAGCATAATGAATTATTGAGTGTGACATTGTGAGGATGTCAATGTGGTGCACACAGAAGGGCATTAGCCCCCCCACCCCCCCCATCCGCTCACTAATTGCATTCTATGTGGTAAATGACCTGGTACATGTGATGCGTCGGGTTCATCAAGCCTAAAACAAGTTAAGTGCATTGGTTTGGTTTGCGAGTGGAGTTGCAGCAAGTTCATTTAAAACTGTGTTGATAATAAAGAACCAGGAAAGAGTTTTACAGAAGAGTCTATGAAAGTTTACAGCCTGTTTGTTTGTCGGTCAGAGTCCACAGACACACCTGGAACTAGAAGCACCGTCTCACAGGTGGTTGCACGCCTCTGCCTACTGAAGTTGACCTTTGACCTTTTAGATCAGTGGTCCCCAACCACCGGTCCGTGTGTCGTTTGGTACCGGCCCGCACAGAAAGAATGAACCAAAATACATTTTATTGATTATCAGTCTGAAAGGTGTTTTATTTTGAAAAACAAGCGGATACAGCCGCCTGTGTCAAGACGCATCGTCTCAGTCACGTGATATGTAACCCCCCCCCCCAAAAAAAAAGGTTGGGGAGCACTGACATACACGACACACTGATGTTGACCTTTGACCTTTTAGATCAGTGGTCCCCAACCACCGGTCCGTGTGTCATTTGGTAACGGGCCGCACAGAAGGAAGGAATAAAAATACATTTTATTTTGAAAAACGAGCGGATACAGCCGTCTGTGCGTCTGTGTCTCTTGACACAAGTCAAGATAGGTTACCCCCCCAAAAAGGTTGGGGAGCGCTGACATACATGACACACTGATGTTGACCTTTGACCTTTTAGATGGGTCATGTATCATTACACCATCATATTACCCTATTATATAGTCATTATATGCAGAGAGCATCTGGACTCACATTGACCTTTAACAAAGTCTAACTGTTTACTCCAAAGTCCAACAAACATCAACACTCTCCTTGATGAACACAATGACGGATTCTATCTCTTGTGTTGTTACTTCCAGCTGAGCGACGACCCCGCGGCTCCAGAGCAATAACCGCTCACGCTGACGACACCACCGCTAGTCAATAAGATGGAGAAGCAGCTGCCCTGGACAATGATTTGACTCCGTGTTTGTGTTCCAAAGACTTGCTCTGGGAAATGTCCACTCTCAGCCTCTTCCCATTCTCCGGCCTTAAAATCATTGTTTGTCAGCGTTAGTCATCCTCTCGCCCTCGTCTCCTCGCACTCGTACCTTTCCTCCGTAGCCTCGTCCGCCGTCTCGCCGTCTCCCAGAGGACCCCCGAACAACTCTTGATCCCCAACAAAAGGTATGGCTCTTGAATTGGCTTCAGGGGGGGGAAAAGACTAAGAGAATGTAATGTATCTGATTCTATCCGGGCAGCCGGTGGGAACAAATATTGACACGTAATTCTTTTTCTCATCCCTCCGTCTGTGGCCGAACCCTCACTCCCATTACAGCTGTGAGGGAGAGTAGGAGGGAGAGCCGGGTGTCGCCTGGGAAACAGACATGAATGATATATTCCTCGTTCCTTTTCTCCTTGTCTTCAGCTTCTCTCCTCTCTCCGCGCTCGGCTCTCGCTCACGTCCTGTTGTCGATCTCTCCGGTGAGAAAGCGGAGCCCTTTCCAACAAGGTAAATAACCATTAGCGAGTGAGTGAGTGGGAAAAGAAGAGGACGGCAGAGGCGGTAGGCAGAGAGACGAAAAAACCCACAGAGCAAGACAGACATGGGAAGAGATGAAACTTGGAGGTCATTTGTTGGTTTTTCAATATCCTCCAACAGCCTTGTCCCATCTTTTATTTCATCCAATAGCCTATTTGTCTTTGGGAGAATGGCGTCTTGACTGGAAGCGAGACAGCGACGGCCTTTTACTCTCCGCAACGTGCAATATAGGAACATAACGGCCGCTTTTCACAAGGCCGTGTGATCCCTCATCACGTCTCTTTATTTATCTTGCAGAGATACAGAAGGAGTGATGAGGAGACAAAAAGAGGAGTGATTTATTTTATTATTTAAGCCCAATATCCTGCTCCGGGAGGTGCAGGTGATGTAACACACCGAGGGCCCTGCGCCCTGCTGGTGCTCTGTCCTCCCCATCACACGTTGGACACACATTATTGATCGCAGATGCTGCCGGTTGCCTTGGCTGCTTTAACTCGGTTTGCCCTCTGTCTCGCCGTCTGCCTTTCTTCCCTCCGCGCTTCTCTCCGTCTCGTCTCCCTTTCCATCCTTCTGCCTTTCCCAAGTGCCCCACTCCTCGTCCACCTCCATCTGCCGCCCCTCTCCGCATCCCCTTCTGCTCCTGCTGCCTGCAACTCCGTCCCTTTGTCTCTCCCGTCTCTCTCCTCCCACGTCCCTCTGAGTGTCCTTAGGAGACACTTGTAGGCGAAGCAGGCGCTCGCACACTCGACACAGTGAATCAAGTTCGGGGGGGGGCCGTCCGAGTGTTTGCTCGGCATCCGAGCACCCCCCTTCGCTCATTTGTGGATTTCATGAATAATTGATTAAATAATGGGAAAATGTAATGAGGGGAGATGTTTTAAAATTCAAATTCAAATCAAACAACTGGCCCCGGCGTTCTCTCCAATGAGCAGATCCTCCGTCTGGAGGACGGTGGAGGTTTGTGCGGCCGCGGTGTGCACCGGAGCGCGGAGGGAGGAGATTAATTTGAGGATATTTGGGGGAGTTGCAAACACACAGGTGAGTTTGTGCCGCGCACACTTCTTGTTCACACAAGTCATGCTTGACATTTGTTTTTTCCTTCCACCGCCTCATTGTCAAGGGTAATTATCTTGCAAGGACTCCCGCCACCGTGATGCAGGAAGAGTCTTGCACAAGCGAGGAAGAGTCTGCATGCGGCGCCTCCTGACTGGATGCGCCTGTCTGTAGCATGCATGTCCTTTAATGTCATGCTACAGCGGCGTTCACTATGTGACATGAGTGATAAGACGCCTGCACGGCGCCGAGGGGAAAAGAATGTAAGGAAGCTTGTCCCGTGTGGAAAATGCATGTCACATCCATGTTCACTCAGTCTTCCCCGCAGCGGCATCCTTCACTTTATCGCGCTGCTTCTTTAATTTATTCTCCCCTCACTCTGTCTTCCCTTGTTTTCTCCCCCCCCCTTCTCCATCACTCACTCCATAATTTCACCTTTATTCCCCGTCTCTCTCTCTCAGTCGGTTGTTTGGTCCCGGTCTCGTACGCCGCCGTGGCACAATGCAGGGATCATTAGTGGCTTAATGGAGAAAGCCATTTTCTGCAGGGGGAAATAACAATGGCAATGAGCAGCATCCAGCGCTCCTCCGCCCGCCCCGTCCTCCTCTGCCTCCGTCCTTTTTTCCCTCTTCCTATCTTGTTTACTCTGAGCTTCCTCGCCCCCTCTCTCCTCCTGCAGTGAAAGTGACACTGAGTGCTGTGTGCACCCGGTAAGAGTCGGTCCTCCTGTCTCATTTACAACGACTCCGGACTGGGTAGCAGGTATGTATGCATGCATGTGTGTGTGTGTCTCTTTCGACATGGGAGGGGCCATCACTGCCAAATAACCACGTATGAACACCCTGGGACGTGCACACACACACACACACATGCACATGCACACTTCAGTTCATATTTTTCCATCCAAGCAACTCCCTGACAGCTTATTTGGGGGTGATATTGTTACACGGAGAAAGATGGCGGTGCACTGACACATGGCCAGAAGCATTATGGGAAGGAATCCCGCACCTGTGCACAAACATGTGTTTTGCACACGTCACTTCATTAACCAAAAAAAAAAAAAAAACACTATAAAGGCTTTAACTATTAAACTACACGGCTGCAGGGCAAATAAGGAATGAAAAGGTTTTTAAAACTCAAATAAAACATGAATATCAAGGATTTATGTGGAACTGTTGGCGGCTTTCAATTCAATATGCAACAGGGCGACATTGGCAATAGCGGCCTCTACTGGCAGAGGTGGTAATTACAGGACGCTGGTGCGTACTGTTGTGTTTCTCTCTGAGCAGTGACGGTTCCACAGAATATTCTAAGTAACTTTTCCAACAGATAGAAATGCTACAAGACCAGAAGAGGAGGAGGGAATTATATTTATGTGTGCTGCTGTGACAGTAGAAGTTAACAGATAGTTGGTGATGCTTTGACGTCGTGCAGCCTCGTCTTTGGACCCGATCCTATCAACTCAACCGGTTACGTACTGCAAGGCTGCAAATAATCATTAAACGTCCCGATGAATCTACTGCAGTGATTAAAACGACATGTGATTCCTTCACACTCCAAACATGTGTCACTATTAATTAAAACAATACGTCAAAAAAAAAAAACTATCTCCCCCTCATCTCCGGCGCGGCGCGCATTACCCGGCGCCGACACGGAGATCGACTCCACATACAGGGTTTTATTCTTATCTTCAAATAGGAGCGTTCAGCCGGAGCTCTGTGATCAAACGCAGATAGACAGACAATTTAAAGGAAAACTTTCAAGTCGCAGTTTTGCGTCTATATCCGTCCGTGAGAGACGATGTGAAGGCTGTTAAACTGTGATAAAATACATTAGGTGTTCCTGAAATATATTTCAATGCAAGACGAAAAAGGCTGTGATGGCATGGCGCATGAAGACGGCATGAAGACGATACAGATGTTCATGCAGTCCGTGAGGTGTTGGTTTTTTTTGCAACTTTTTGGAGTCGCCCCCTGCTGGCCATGCCGCCGAAGACAACAACATGAAGTGAGGGAGCGTCGCCTGGACGATCGGCGTTCGTCCCTCCAGTCAAGAGAATCCACGCCAAGGAGAGCCGAAGACGTTCCGGAGGCGGACCGACGCCTTCCACGCCCTTTAACTCGTCTCCCGTCTGTACACAAACACTCATGCATACCGATTCTTCCACTAATTGTGCGCGAGGATCTACACAGGAACAAATTGCTCGTCATTAAATTTTCATCGTATAGATTTGGCTCGTTAATATTGACGAGGGCTGCCGTGCTTGCAGCCGTCCGTCTGCATACACCTGTATGTATGTACAGGTAGAACCGCACACACACATGCTGGATAAGTGTGCCGGGCCCAGCCGACATGTCTTTATTTACCCAGTGATGTGCTCAGTGCCCCCCCCCCCCCCCCCCCCCCCCCCCCCCCC
>CAAKHC010005104.1:37262-64012 GCA_901007825.1 Macroramphosus scolopax | reverse complement strand
CACACACGTACTAATTCCCCAACCGATGGAGATTTCTCATCTACAAAGGCTCAAACGAGGGGTTTTCTCCACGGCGAACGCTGCCTGATGGAATCGCCCTCGCTGAGACCTTCAGGGATCCGGCTGTCGGAGCATCACGTTGAGAAGAAGCCTTCGATTCATTCAGGAAAGAAGCCCCGGACAGGAGAGTTGATCTGAGAGGATTCAGGTGGATATTAACGAGAAGGACGGGAACAAGCTCCAGAGGCCCAGCAGGTCAATCAAAGGACGACGTGGAGCTCCGGATCCGGATCGTCTGTCAAGTGAGATCAATTCCTGATGAACCAGGCGGGTCTGAGGGATTCGAATCGACGGCCTCGCTGTGAAACAAATCAGAAGGAACTCGCAGTACAGCTTGTTTGTTGGATTTTGCTGCAAAGCCTCCTGGGAAGCGAACAACATCATGTGAGGACGTGAACCTGTACAGCAGCTTCCACAAGGAGAAGCTTTATTTGTTGGGTGTTGTTGGTTATCTGAAGTCTGGTTCAGATTAGTTCCCTGCAAAGATGCAAGACGAGTGAAACCATCACCTGACTGCAGCATCACTGTTCCCAGGCTGTAACAGACTGTGAAACCATGTTTAATCCTGCGGTTGAGATCTGGTCAGGTTGTAACAGATGTTTCGGTGCAGCGGGTGGAGGAAGCTTCACTTGTTGCTGAAATGCAAATGAACCTGAAACTGAAATCTGTGCTCTCACTCGGTGCACGAGGTGGGTTCGCTGTCAGTCTTATTCAGATTCATGGTGCAGCCCCGGGCCCCCGCCCCCCCGACTCCCTGCCTCCACAACACTCGGCCTTGATTGTTTCTTTGACTTCGACTAACACAATTCCGATATCTGAGGGCACTTAAAACCTGATTATGCTGCTCCGGCTTTTCCGCAACGACAACCGAGCAGCCCGACGCTAAAGTAAGTAAAGTGATTAGCTCCCGAATAATAACGGCGTTGAATAATCGAATTAGAATGCGGCTACAACGACTGTCAGACCGTGTTAGACTCTCCTCCCAGATCCTCCCGCCGTGAGACACGGAGGGAGGCGGCGGCGGCGGCGTTAATCAAACGCACACCTACGCTTCATTTTTCATTCTTTGAAAGCGAGGACGTAAATCTGAAGTCATGTGTGGAGGAATAATTTAGATTGTAGCTAAAAGGGATCAAAGTCCTCGCAGATAAACTATAAATCAGTGCAGCAATAACACGCCTGCTGTTGGCGGTGTGTGTCGCTACATTCAAAACATGAACATCATTCTTTATCCAGACACGTGACGCTGGAATTCGTCCTTCTCACCACAGAACTTCGGTCACATGTATCAAAGACGTGTGTCAATGTCAGACTGGTTCTGCGGAATTTACTTCTAGAAGCCAGGAAGTGATCTGTTTGATGGACAGGCGACAGACGCCACCCTGGAGGTCTACGTCAGCCCGGGACGGCGGGTCTACGTCAGCCCGGGACGGCGGGTCTACGTCAGCCCGGGACGGCGGGTCTACGTCAGCCCGGGACGGCGGGTCTACGTCAGCCCGGGACGGCGGGTCTACGTCAGCCCGGGACGGCGGGTCTACGTCACCCTGCTGCAGGTGCTGCATGTTATCTTGCTTTGTTAACGCTTCAAATCAAACGTGCAGCTCTCAAAAGCGCCGGGTGTAAAACAGCTGCAGGCTTTCAGCCGGCGGTTTGTTCCTGTTTCCTTTACACAGAAGAAGGAAGACAAACAGGGAAACACACGCACGTACGGAGGAGTCACAGCCTGAACAATGCAGACGATACAATGCCCAGAAGCAACGAAAGGATCTGATATCACACAGTGGAATCAGGTTTCAGTGGAATGTATCATCTGCTAACCTGCAGCAGGAGTTGACGCTGCAGGTGGGACGTCTGTGGAGCGACGACCACGTACAGAAGATCAGCACAGAAAATAAACGATGTGGGTTTAATTCCTGATATCAAACTGCAGTCGTGTTGCAGCACGTTCCGCCCGTCATCCTGACTCAGGGTGGGAAGGTGACGTCAACCCTCTGCACCCACCTGTCGAGGGTCACTGCGCTGCAGCGTGCACCAACAGTGTGTGAAGGGGTGAATGATGCAACAGTCAATAAATAAATCAACTCATATTTCAGATTCCCACCCGACGAGGGGACGTGAGCGATGTTTTCTTCACAGAAAAGCTCATTAAAACTTCACTTGTGGTAACAACTGGTGTGTGCTGCATTAGCATGGGAGCCACAGCGGCGCCCCGACTTAATGCCATTGATCTGCAGCACCTCTGCAGTCTGCTGAGGGATGATCTGATCAGAACCCCCGTCTGCATCCACCCGGCCTCCCCCCAATTACTACAGCTCGCTTTTTTGCATCTGTGCATTTTCAAAAGATCTAAGAAACAAACTGGAGGCTAATGAATAGGACGGGTCATAATACTGAGGTCTGACCCCAAACGCAGTAATTGCTTTGTTTTTTTGTGGTTAATGAGATTCTTCTTGTGGACAGTCAGTCACCTTGAGAGGAGGCCGTGCATGTTTGCAAGAAGAATAATCTCCTCAGGACTTGACTGACGGAGGGAAAGAAATCAACTCCGAGGCCTCACAGATCCCTGCTGGAGTCTGAGGGTGGAGCAGCTCCATCAATACTGGACATTCTAGTTCACATCAAGAGGATTAACACATCATATGAAACATTTCCACAACTAACATTTAGTATCTATTATGTAAATCAGGATGTCCAGGTAGTGTGACGCCGTTATTTCAGGCCAAATATGGAATTCCTTTTTGTAAAAGTAGCTGGTGGCTCCGCCCAACAGGAGGAGGAACAACAGCTGGAGTCCAGTCGTGTTCATCGCTGCACCTGCTTCTTCAGATCCTGACAGACAGCTTCTTCTACAAGACTCCACACTTGACCGTTGTAAATCCTCTTTCAGGGTTCAAAGGACGGCAGAGGGAACCTGACGAGCTCGGCAGCTGCTGGTGATGATTATTAGCCCTGTTGTTTTTTACTCACTCAGTCTCCGTGGTTTCCCAAGGATGTGGTTCATCACAGAGAGTCTCGCCTCGGGTCTGTCCTCTGTCCTCTCTGTCCTCTCCAGTCAAGTGGACTCCAGACTAAGCGAGCACGGTGAGCAGGAGATTCAAACAGGGAACAGAGATGTTTGTCTGCTGTTCAGAGGAAGGCTCAATGTGAGGATGATGATGGAAACCTCCCGTCTGACACTCGTCCTTCATTTGACGGTTACATAAGTGAGACGTTCAGGACGGCAGAACCTGTCTCATGTCTCCACCCAGCACCTCCGTCTCATGTCTCCACCTCCGTCTCATGTCGCCTCCCATCACCTCCGTCTCATGTCTCCTCCCATCACCTCCGTCTCATGTCTCCTCCCATCACCTCCGTCTCATGTCTCCTCCCAGCACCTCCGTCTCATGTCTCCTCCCATCACCTCCGTCTCATGTCTCCTCCCAGCACCTCCGTCTCATGTCTCCACCTCCGTCTCATGTCTCCTCCCAGCACCTCCGTCTCATGTCTCCTCCCAGCACCTCCGTCTCATGTCTCCACCTCCGTCTCATGTCTCCTCCCAGCACCTCCGTCTCATGTCTCCACCTCCGTCTCATGTCTCCTCCCAGCACCTCCGTCTCATGTCTCCACCTCCGTCTCATGTCTCCTCCCAGCACCTCCGTCTCATGTCTCCTCCCAGCACCTCCGTCTCATGTCTCCACCTCCGTCTCATGTCTCCTTCCCCCGGTCATTATGTCCCATGACGTTCCGCTCTCAGTCCGATTCCTCCCCCTCTGTCTCGGCCCTCCTGCCAAAGTGCCCATCGTGCCAACAGTAATTCTCATTAATTATCACCGCGGGCGTGTTCCAGTGCCAGAGAGCCCCGAGGCGAAGTGGGGGGGTGAAGCCTCGGTCAAACCTCCCCGTTCCTGTTTGGGTAGAGTCGAGCTTCGCCCGGAAGAGGCGGGAGGTCAGAGATCTTTACCAATTATGAACTCGACGGAGCTGAACTTCACTGAAGTAGAGATGGAGGCAGTTAGTTCCCAGTGATGATGAGGAGGAGGAGGAGGAGGAGGAACCTCTGCACTGATGCTGATATCCTGACGTGTGTTTACTTATTGTCCACACAGACTGTTGTACAGCAGGTCGGCCAAGCCGAGGACACTTGTTGTACCTGTCAGACAGAACGGAAGATAACGTGGAAGAGAAGTGGCCTCGCAGGATTAGAAGTGTAAACTGTCCGGGGAGAGATGATGAACTGTGGATAACAGAAGGAATCCAATCTGCATCGCCTCGGTAATCCTTCACCTCTCTGTCCCCCCAGGAGGGGATTCTCCTCCTCATCACCACAACAGTATAATAAGTTCCAGATACAAGACGCGCCTGAGGAGCGACGGTTAATGGAAAGTCCTGTAAAGAGTTGGGGGGGGTGTATATCTATGTATTTATATATCTGTATATCTGTATGTCCGTCGCAGCAGGACTGGATTGAGGGAGGGGTCTTGAAGGATTAATAGGAATTAAATACTCGGCGTATGATAAAGTCAATGTTTGCTGTTTAGGACTGACATTTATCTCCAGTCTGACCGAGCCGGGACAAAGACAAACATCATTTCATCAGTGCTCCTTTCTAAGAAAAAGCCTGACCTAATAAAGAATGTAGCGACATCAGAGCGTAATCAGCCGTATGCCCGGGGGGGCGCATTACTACAAACAGTCATTAAAACACTTGACAGCTACAGGAATAAATTACCTCCTAATCTGCTCAACAGAGCAATTTGGCAATTTGTCTGGGAACATACTGTTGATCCAGTTTCTGGCTGATCTGTGTGCAGAGAGCCGGCCAGAGATTTGAGAGGATAGGAAGTAAACACATGTCCTCCAGGAAATCATGTGGCAGCCATCTATTGTCCCACAGAACACGCTGGATGACTTTACAGAGGCTTTCAGAGGGGATGACGTCAGTGATGATGTCAGTGATGACGTCAGTGATGACGTCAGAGATGACTTCCTGGGCAGTGAGTGTGTTTCCATTAAAGCCAGAGGTGGTACCCACAGTTTCCGCTCTATACTTTGTGACCAATCAGGAGCGGCGCCAGTTTGATCAGGTTGACATTTAGCACAGAGGTCACAGCACCGCCACGGTGAATTGGAATTAAAGATGGTGTGTGTGTGCTCAGTTTCCCCGGGTAGAACGACCTTACCTGAGCTTTAATAATAACAAAAAAGGCTTAATCACTAAACTCCAGCCAGAGAAGATTAATTAAGAATTTAACGTTGAGGTTCTCATCCCTCCCGGTCAATGAGCTCCGCTCCCAGCTTCATACGGGGATGCCCCCGTGCATCTTTGGCGTCTGTGTGAGAATCAATTAACAATAATCTTAACACATTTGCATCGATATGAGAGGAACTCGGCTTTTAAACGTTTGCATAAAGATGCAGGTGAGGAGGGTGGAGGAGCCCAGTGAGGGTCCAACGTCTCTGCTGTGGAAGGTGACGAAAAGAACAGCTGTTTGATTTAGTTTGAAACCATTTCTGATGGATTTCATTACGTAGCGCGTTGGTTGAGGTCTGGTTGGGTCCAAGCACCAAAAACAGATGGTGATGTTCATGGGAGGATCAGGAACAGTTGCTTTGAACCTCTCATCATGAAACTATCTGGTCTGTATATAGATTGTGTCTGACGCAGAGGGATGTGACCCGCCTCATTAACAACATGGGACGTCATCACCTGGTGGACCCCTCAGGTCCGATCCTGGATCAGGCCCCAACCAACACGCCCGGCTTTGCTCAGTTGAATTGTTTCCTTTGAAATGGATGTAAACTGGGGCCTCTGGTCATTACTGATTGGATCTGATAGAAGGAACTTCACACTAAGTCTCACTCATTAATTGGGAATGTGGATGTTGAACATGTCTTTTCTGCAGTCGACTTGTTTTCTGAAGTGAATGAACGGTGAGCAAAGACAGGAGACGTCTTTGTGACGCCAGCAGGTCGACATCAAAACAAACAAAGTTCCGTCTTTGTTTGATAACTGGCTTTTATTCTCTCCCCGTTAAATACGACGCAGCAACACTGAGGAAGTCTTTGTGTGAGTTGATGTTTGCTGCAGGAAATTGGCCAATAATCCAATGATTCGGACCTGCAGGCTGCTCCCACAGAATGTTTAATGTCTCCCCTCTGCAACAACAACACAAAGTTTTATCTCCCGTAATTATGAGAAATGATAGAATTACACTAATGAAGTGAGAGAGAGCGTCTCCGGTCTCTGGTGATGAGCTCAGTAGAACAAGTCCCCACCTACGAAGGAGAAAAGTGCAGAGCATTAAAAGATGAGTCGTAAATAATGAACAACTCTTAATAAAAGTTTATTGCAGTGTTGAGTTTAGGTTTTATTTATGTTGTCAAGAGGGTAGAAGTGCAGCCGAGCTCGGGTCCTGTGGATTTTATTACAGCCGAGGTGGTGGAGGCGGATTAACTCACCTTCACCCAACACAACACGTTTAAACACCCTGACGGTTCGTACCACGCAAACCAGCCTGGAACACAGTCTGGACGTCTGCACAGACGTGCTCATCCTGCTAAGAAGACGGACGGCTGGCTGCACTTTGTGTACTTTAGTGTCTTTGGTTAAAGGATGAGTCCGGTGGTTTTAAATCCTTCGTTGACATGCGGGCACATGGAGACCTGCAAACCTCCACCAAACTCAATGGAAAAAAGACGCCGTTTTTCAATATGTTGAACAGATGTGTCCCAAAATGTCTCTGGGTTCCTTCCTCCGCCCATGCTGCACCCTTCCACCACGGTTGGTGATGATCGGCTCGGTAGGACAGACAGGCACGTCCTTAATGTTGGTACAGAAATATCTGTTGAGAGTATCGAGCACTATTTAAAGTCTTGTGATGCAGTCGAAGATTCAGATTGATGAAGATACAAACGTCTTGTTGCCGGTGTGATTGTGGTGCAGCCAGCTGGAGGCTCTCATGCTCATGTTGTGATTGCTGGCAGTATTATCACAGCGAGCCGTGTCACTCCAGCTTAGGCAGCTTTGCAGGGCGGCCAGGTCGCTGTGTAGCTGGACTCCCTCATCCCTGACTCATTCCTCCGCTGAGTGCACAGCCAGATTACTTTATTCCAGCAGGCGAACGCCCGGTGGAGGAGGAGGGCTGGCACCTCGCAGGCTGCATCAGAGGTATCGGCGGAGGGAAGGCTCCTCTTTGTTTTTACATGACGGTGAGGCTCCAAGCAGAGCCACGGTCGCCTCGACTCGCCACGGTCGCCTCGACTCGCCACGGTCGCCTCAGGTCGATGATCCCGTTCGGAGCAGGATCAGATCAGCAGCTTTAAACAAACATCTGTTATCACCTTTACGTTTCCTGGCTATGATTGGTTGTCAGTTAGAACGAGTTGTTCTAACTAACGGTGACGCTCTGCTCCACCCGTTGGCGTCCGATAGCGACGTGCCTGTTGTCTAGAACAAATAATAATCATGATGAGGATGTGTAGACATACAGTTTATGTCCTGTTGCACCACTCATGACATTTGCAAACACTCAACACTCTATGAAACGAGGTTCAGCTCTCAGTTTGAGCGCCGGCGTCCAGGAAGCTCATTTACAGCCGGCCCATTAATCAAGTCCTCTTGTTGTGCTTGTGCTGAACAGCTTCATCTGTCTTATCGGGAGCTGCTCATTAGCACTGTTAGTCATTTACGGCACCAAAACAAAGCTGTGGTGGCGTCCTGGTGGGTTGTTCATCGTCACCGTTCGGGGCTGTGATGGTCGTTCTACTACGTCCTGTTGCAACATGCATTTATAATGAAAGTTTAGAGGAGATTCTTGCAGACGATGGGTCCATTGATATTCCCATCAGCACCACCACCCGAACGCCACTCACAGAGTGACGAGTGACGGAGACGGAGCAGCACAGAGTCTCCCAACGAAATAAACGAAGGTACCTGGAGTTCCAGCAGCTTGACGAAAACAGCGCTGCACTTGACTACCAATCTCCCACCCTGGGGAAGAGGGTGCAGCTTCTGAATGAGCTTGATACACGCTGAATGAGAAATAAATGCCTCTCTCGAGCGCCTGTCAGCAATGTGCTGCGGCAGCTGTGTTACGCTTCACTCAAAGCTTTTAAAAAGGAGCATCTTCGACTGAATACTTGGGATGTGGAGGTTATTGAATAAGCTCATAAAAATGTAAATGCCCCGGGAACTACAGGACAGATTACATTTTAATTTGACGGGTGAGACATGTGGGTGGCGCCCCAGTCTGGGGGGATTTAAAGTGAGCTGAAGAACCTTTGACTTGACTTCAAAATAAGAAACTAAACTCAGGATGTGAATGATGATTGATCACGTTGGTGGAATACAAACAGCAGCAGGCACGGACCTGATAACTTTCTGACGAGGAATTTAAACAGGTTCTTTACCATCTTTATCTCCATGCCTGTGTCAACAGGGGAGGTCTGATCGTAGCCTAGCAACGACGATGTTGGTTGTTGTGTCTCTGGGAATAAAGGATCCTGGGAGCTGGTCCTCCTCAGAGGTGTTGGTCACATCCCTCCAACTGTCTCTTTAAGGGACCTTTAAGTAGCCCTTTTCTCTATATTCTTCTAATGCTTGTTCCTAATGTGTGTGTGTGTGTGTGTGTGTGTGTGTGTGTGTGTGTGTCATCTTCGTGTGAAGTTCCTGTCTCTGCTTAATCTGAGACTGATATTCCAGAGCTGCCTCACCTGTCCTCCCCTCGTCTTCTACCTCCCCTCCTCTCATCATCCCTTAATCCTATTTCCAACACACCTCTATTCTTCTATCCATCACTCTTCCCTCCCGTCTCCCTCCCAACATGTTACATACATCCCCTGCCCCCCCCCCCCCCCTCCCCTTCCTCCTTTCCCTTATTAGTATTCATGTCATTGTGGCCTACCTCACATTAAGTAATGTTACAGTGCCTGAGTGTGTGTGTGTGTGTGTGTGTGTGTGTGTGTGTGTGTGTGTTTCTTCACATTGGTGCATTAAAACATAAAAAACAGCCCCAATCTTCATCTTAAGTCTGCATAAGTGCTTGTTTTGTCCACCTACGCATGCTGCAAGATGAGCATGTTATTCATCATTTTCACATTCACACACACACACACACACACACACACACACACACTATAGATATACAGGGTTTCAAAGACCTGAGCATCCCTTGTGTGGTGCCAGTGTAATGTCAGACGTTCAAGCTTTGCCCTGAAACATCCAAGTCTGCAGAGACAGGAATATCTTTTGGCTTTATGTTTTTAGGGAGCTGATATGGCGTCAGTCCTTATATATTTATGTACAGCACATCCGTCTGCTGGTTCAACACACAGCAGCCGACCGATGAGGAGCCGATGAAGAACCAAATGTGCTTCTATAACAGGGTGATGCATTACTGGGCGTTCACAACCCCAACAAGGAGTAACATCTCCAGTTTATAAGAGATCACATATCGGTCTCCTTCCCCTCCGTCTGATTTCAGCCTCCTTCCTATCTGATTGACATTAACCAGGTGCTTTACTTTACCTTTAATGGAACCTGGTCCTGCAGCATCTGGGTTCATCTGGTTTTCAAAGCCGATACAACATTTGCCCTTTAAAATTCCTCTGCAACAGTTTATATTGTCACAAATAAATGAATACACTAATATAAAACATCACCTGGGAGAGACGCTCGGGGAGACGAGCAGGTAGGAGATGAGAGGTTATTGACAGTCCGACAAGCACGTTGAGGAGCACCGAGTCCTGCCGACACCGGCGGAATAAACACCGTCCCGAACCGAGTCCAGAGGGAAGTCCTCAAACCTTTCTTCATTTCAGGGCCTCGACACCAGCAGGCACATCTGCAGAGGAACAACAGCTAGTGTGAAGCCACTGTCATCCATGAGTCATATATATATTCAATTAGTTTATTTACTCCTAAGCTATATGGAATGTGTCCATCTATTAAAGCTGGAAGAAAAACAACAACTATTATAATTTTTTTTTCATTTCAACAGTTAACATGAAGAATCCTCTGGACCAATCAGAAGGAAGAGAAATATTGGAGCGGTGCAGTTTCCTCTCATGGAGGTTGAAACCCCAAAAACGAAGAGGATAGTGCACCATATGAAATATTGGACACGAGCAAGTCCAATTAACAATTAACAAACTAAGTTAAATAAAGAAGCAGGGATGAAATGGAATAACATCCTAATTATTGACCCTGTTGGGGCCTTAAAAACGAGCTTTAAAGTTTGAAAATGGTTCTAAACTTTACTGGAGGTGATAACATGAGTACCTGAGCTTTTAAGTGTCATTTCTCTTGTTAAAACTGAATTCTGGAGTGTCTGCAGTCGATCTAGAGGCTTTATTTTTTTTAGGTATTCCTGAGAGCAGCAGCAGAGCAGACTGGACGTAAAAAGCATTGGCGTGTTTTAAAGGGCCCTCGTGGGATAAAAACCACCACTGGATCGTAACCCAGAGTGATGGAAGCCGGGAGTCACCGCCGACCGTCCGCAGGCTGCTGGAGCCGGGTCCCTCTGACCCTGAGCGGAGCACTGAGGACTCTTGTCCATCACATTTACATGAATTAGGGTTGACGAAATAACAGGAACTCTATTGCATTAGTGTTGTATACTGTGGGTGTTAGGAACCGTCCTACCAGGACAGCATCAACACCAGACGCCCCACTGAGGAGTCACTTCCTGTCTCTGTGTCACGTCGGTGTCACCACTTCCCTGTTAAAGGGGTTAGGAAGTCATTGAAAGACTTAGGAGCACTAAGTCTTTTCCAATTCTGCGCTTCACCAAGTGCTCATCCCAAGCTCCTGCCGACTGCGGACGTGGGGGGGGGGCGAAAAATCAGGGCTGACAATTCAATTAAAAGTGGCACTGAAAGAATGAACCCAGTGAGAATCTGTTTGTCTTCCACAGGTCCGGAAGTAGTGAGACAACCAGTGTCACTTGACTTAGATGGTAGATTAGACGAGCTTCCTGCAGCAGCCGGCCCCCGGCCCCCGGCCCCCGGCCCCCGGCCCCCGGCCCCCGGCCCCCGGCCCCCGGCCCCCGGCCAGTCGGCCCCCGGCCAGCCGCCAGCAGATCAGTCACCAGCAGATCAGCCACCAGCAGAGCTCCTCCATGGTGGGCTGATTCTGTTCTGCTCTTTTTAACTGGCTTCTTCATGTGACTGCCTCACTGGTGTGTGTGCTTGTGTGTGTATGTGTGTGTGCGTGCGTGTGTGTTCACTGCCTTCCTGTACAGGTATGTCACTCTTATTCTGAAAGCGTGTATGCAAATTCTTCATCCGTGCCTTGAACATGAGTGTGTAATTGCATTTGTGTGTAACAGCGGAAAGCCCGCACACACGCACACACACACACACACACACACACACACACACACACACACACACACACACGCCAGCACCTGCAGCATCTGCCACCAACCTGCTGTGTTCACAGCTCGGCTTCCGGTAATTCATCACCACACGCCATCCCATCCAATTATTAGGCGATTAGCAGGCAGACACGTTCACACCGAAGGATCCAGCTTCACTTCTCATTACCCCTCGACGCATCACGACTGGCGTGCGAGTGACAGGGAGGGAGGCGGCTCTGGAGGTTCTGCTATCACAAAGGAGATTCCCATTGGAAGTTTGTATAGCAAACCGTGGTTTCCTTAAATGAACCATTAGATTACTGCATCAGTGTCTGCAGGACGACAACGAGCTCCCTGCAGCAGGGACGAGCAGCAACTTTTCATTTCATGAAATCTTTTAGTCCACTTAGAAGAAAATACATCTCATAACAGTTTCTGGGAGCTCAGGTGACATCTTTAAATGTCTTGTTCCTGGGACGCTGGGCGACGGACTCACAGGGAGGACAGAGGATCACGGAGATCAGGAGGAAGACGAGGAGGTGCAGACAGAAACATATTACATAACCTGCCACAAACCTAAACTAACTTTTCTCATAGTTCATCTTCGCATGCGTTGGGTGATCTGAACACTTGCACACGAGGTTATGAACAGCTGCTCAGCCTCAGGAACCGTATCATCCATCATCCATCGACAGCAGCCACACTGATGAGAGCTTTCACACTTGGCTGGTCATGCAGGTTATTTGCAGCGTAGGAAGTGACGGCTGTCATATCGGGATTAAAATCAGCTGATAACAGCTGATGCATTTGAGATCTTCACTTGCGATGCGATCTGGTCTGTCCAATGTTTTTAGACGTCTTTACGGGATGCTGTGAATCCTCAAGGTGGACCGAGAATCAAAGTTGATCAGCCTCCGTGTGTGAGATGGTCAGGAGGACGCAGCCAAAACAAGTTTTCTAGTTTGTGTGTAGAGATTGGAAGTCAGGCGCTCTTTGGATCCAAGGACGTAACCTGAGCAAAGAGAAGAGACGCTCCACTCGTAATGTGCTTTGTGATCAATAACCACAAAATTTAACTCTCAAGGATTGTTTTTACTTTTTGAAAAGCAGTGTGTGAGTGTTATATTTGAACTTGACTCACTGATCACGAGTGTGAGTCTAACCTCTCTCTTTACATGAAAGCAGCTCAGATGTGGTCCCAAGTGTTTTTTTCTCTTTTTAACATTCAAAGACTCAAATAAGCTGTTTTCTATAAGAATTTAAATAACCTGTCGAACAGACATGAACATTTTATTGAAAAGTTTTCTGGTTGTGTCACGACGATGGTTAAACTAAAAACATCCTCCTTAACTCCTGCGCCCGTCGTCTTGGCGACCGACGTCACACTGTACGAACTCTCCCTTTGATTGACAGTCGTCATGGAGACGTTCAATACAACATATCGACTCTGAGCTTGTTCATACTGTGTGACATTTATTTTATTTCTGGCTGCAAGATGCAAAGTCAGCATCAATAAACAAGCTGTGAAACAAACAACAACACACTAGCTTAGTCAGCGGCGTGTGCGTGTTCTCGTGGTGACGTCTCGCCACCTGAGGGACGATTGATCTGACGACTTTCTTTGTTAGTTTGTCACAAACACACACGTCATGTTAAAGAAGAGGAGGAGCGACACCTTCAGAAAACATGGAGCTGTTTATGTTTGTATATAATCTCATGGATTATTTCCCTTTGCTCTCCAGTGTCACACCTCCACTGGAGTGACATGCATCCTTTATTTATACAATTCCATTAGTTGTAGCGCACTAGCATCAGCTACTTCGAGGAGATTTAAAATCAGAAGCCATTTAAAGGGTCTTACATCAGACGTGAATGTTTCCCACGCAGATTGAATGCTTGACTACTACACTCCGTATTTGAGGGATAACTGACGACCTTGGCAGGTTTCATGCGTTAAATTCATGTTTGGCTGAGCAGGATCGAGTTGTGAACTTTACCCAGAATTCACTGGGATTCTTCTCATGTTTTTGCCCACCGGCTCCAAATTATGATGCTTGAAATAATGCAAAAACAGAGCGTGCAGAGTTGGAACCCAGAGCCTGATGCAAACATTGTTTCGGGCTTATTAAATGAAGTAGTAACTTTAACCCAGTCCACAAGTTTTCCTGTACCCTCATTTAACTAACCGGGATATTTTTGCTAGTTAGTTTTATGCCCAAGAACCAGACGGATGATACACATCTGCATGAATCTGATATATATGCTGCATATACTGGATCTAAACTTCAACAATAGGATGTGCACAACGCTGGCCGAACTAATAACAAACTCTCGGCCACTTGTAATTTCGTTGCAATAACGTTCAACCATCCTTCAGCTTCTTGCAATCTGCACCCGCTGGAAAATTAACATATTCTTCTTGTTCTTATTAAAGAATTTCAAAATAATTTCATTTCTGTCATGAAGGAGGGGGAAGGATTGCAGGGGAGCTACAAGTCTCAACCCAATTAGTGACCTCGTTCACTGAGCACATCTCTTTCTTTTTTTTTCATCACATTTTCTTTTCACGGCCGGCGCTCGCCCCCCCCCCCCCCCCCCCCCCCCCCCCCCCCCCCCCCCCCCCCCCCCCCCCCCCCCCCCCCCGCCCCCTTAAACCCTTTTCTTTCCTTCTCCACGGGACTTTCTATTCTCTCACTTCTCTCGTCTTTCTCTTGTTTTCCTTTTTCTTCTTTATCTCTCTCTCTCTCTGCATAAATGAGTCCAGTTTCCCCGGGCGATGAGACCACGGCAGTTAAATCAGATTGGGGCGAGGTTATATTTGGACTCTGGCGAGAGAGAGAGAGACAGAGAGGGAGAGAGAGAGAGAGAGAGAGAGAGAGAGAGAGAGAGAGAGAGAGAGAGAGAAGCATCAAACAGCTGGGTGATGACTGCATGGCCTATTTTACATCAGCAATTGGCTGACAGTGGATTCCCAGGGCAGGACGAGCTGACAATATTAGAAATATTAGATTAATAAAAACCTGCCTCCCTATTTAACACCAGCACACATTAATAATGGAGATCCAACACCGATTCATGAGGGTGACATCTGCGAGGGAACTGGAGATTGACCCTTCAAAACATGTTGAACTGACATCAGTTAGACTCAGCTAGCAACGACTTTGACTCCTTGAGTTAACAGAGTTTCACTGCATTCAAAGTGTTTCTCACCAAACCAACTCCTGAACCAGTGAGGTCGAACATTTCCTTCCTCCAAAAAGTACCTGCAGAGCTAACTGACACAGCGTGGGAGGCGGGGCCCCGCTCGTTCTTATGAAAGGTTGATGAAGGAAGACAAAAGGTTTCACTACAATCTTCTAGAACAAGCTGCAAATGACTGCTTGTGGTGAAGGGCAGGAGGAGTCACCCCACCGAGGCTCGATATCAGTGCCTTCAGGAGGCTTCATGCACACATGCGTCCCCTCACACATCCACCCACTGTACTGCTCCCATCCCAGGGTGCTGACACACCAGTCCTGCATACATCTTTGGAGACCCACTCAGGTTCAACCTCACCTGCTCGTCCCTCATGCATCACTAGGCACACCCCAAACGGCCTCAGTCGGAGACGAGCCCCCCCACCCTGGGTCCTGAACTTGCATCTACAGGGTGCCAAACATGCAAACTGACCGGATTGAATGAGGATATGGTCACGCTTCCTGAAGGGGAGGGTAGTGTGACGGTACGGTCTCTGACTGCCGAGCCACGAGTCTGGCTCTTTGGTTACCACTGAATATAAGCATAGCCCTCTGGCACAGCCGCAGCTCCTTCATGCTACAGTGGCTCACTATAGCCGGGTGAAGAGCTCGGGAGGGAACTCGGAGTAGAGCCGCTGCTCCTTCACAATGAAGCTGTTGCCTCTTAAGCAACAAAGCAGTATTATGTAACAGAATGGACCGGCGGTAGCTTGTTCAGGGCTGAAAGGAACGACTGACAAATCATCCTCCTTAACGTACAACATCAGTGCTAAACATCAGGCGGTCCCCTGGTGTCAAAGAGCAACGGCTTCTTCCAGGGAAACACCAGGCTGCTGCACCAACTTTAAACATCCAAACTGTGCAGGAGGGGAAAGAGGCAGTTGGTTTTCTTCTTTATCCAGCAGTTACTCTGATAAACCAGAATGCATTGCAGCTTAATGAGGATGACACGTCGTCGCAGCTCTGACGGCGTATCTCGCTGAACAGCCTCATCCAAAGTGGTCGCGTATGATTTTAAAATCAATCATGCATTATGTATGCAGAGAATTCACCACTTTCTGAAGGCTGGGTTCGCATTACTGACGGATCATTTTTAGTTTTGGAGCCGTCATCATTTAGCGGCGAGTTTTTAGTGTAGACATCTTGTCATAATAGTTTATGGAAGCAGATAAGAAATATTGCACACTGACAAAATAAAGTACTGCGACATAAAGGCTGCATGGACAGAATTTCCCAGTAGGAGAATACCTGCAACAAAAAGGCTAAATGACAATTCAAGTGTAAAATAACTCCAGGGGAATTCTGGATTTAAGGTCTAATAGTGTGGGAGCAGACAAAGAGGATTCTTTCTTTAAGCCTTAAAAGTGGATTTAGCCTCTTCGACCTCTCTATAAGTTATACAAGCTTCACGTGGAAAAGGATTATTTGTTCTTCGTCTCCGTCGACTGGGAAGAGTGTTGATAAATGTATTATCACCAGCCGCTCAGGTTGAAACTGAAGAAAGAAGCCAAGTCTGATGAGATGATACAGGAGAGAATGTCAAAACTGTTGTCACAAAGGAAGTCTCTCTGTTCAATATCGAGATGCCACGCATTTCAACCCAGATTTAATTTTCTGCTTGAATCGCAGAGAGGAGAGCGAGAGAGAGAGAGAGAGAAAGTAATCATACAAACGCATGTCATCGTTTAGACAAGTTGTCATCCCAGAATTAGAATTTCAATATGGCAGCAGGCATCTGTCATCCGCAGATTAGACTTCCCATCTCCACGCTTCTCAGTCAGCAGGTGAAGTGTAGGTGAAATACCTTAGATAATAACCGGCAAAGCTTTCACTCCTTTTTTTGTTGTATTTTGTGGCATTTGTCAGAAACAATCTCATCTGTGATGTTCAAGTATAGAACATGTTCATGTTTGTCAACTCACACAGAGAAGATTATTCAAATAAAAAGTATTTCTTCTCTTAATGAAACTCCACTATAAGCCGCGTCTAATTCAGATTTTTTTTTCTTGCGGTAATTGCATGATTCATGCCCAACAACAACTGCCTGGTTCCTCACGACATTATTAGTCACCAACAGAGCAAATTGAAACGATTGCCATTTATCTTCCAGCGTCACACAAAGATCATGGATCTCATCAGTAAGAGTATGAGTGCATTCACGCATGTGACCATGTTCTTATGGGTTTTTTTTGTCCATTTGTTAAGCCTATGAATACTAATAGGCCTGCTGCATGCAAAATAATAGATGAGATTTTCAATGATAGCCAGCCATGCATTGTAAGGAGAGACGCTCGCTGCACCTCTGCATAAGTAAGTGCTATATTTTTCTTAATAATTATGAGTAAGCACTTTACTGGAGGCACAGTACATTTTGGTGATGAATAATGTAAGAAGCAGCGGCTTTGTCCGAGCATTGGGTTTAGTGGCTCTTTTTACAGCATCACCTGCCTGTTGATTAGCAATTGGGCAGAAGCCACCCCCATTTTTCCCCAGATTACAGAAGGCCGGGAGACACATGACACATGGCCAGAGGGTAAGCCGATGAGGAATGTCATGGCTGGGTGAAACGCAAAACAACCCAGAAACTGTGTCTACTTGCTCCATTATTTTTTACTTACATGGTGTTATAAAGTACTTTATCCATGATCAGGGACTTCAAAAAAAATAGTACACAGAACTACTGCCTATGAGTCATCAGAAGACCAATAGTACATGCAACTTCACAACTGAAATATGTCGTGATTAGAATAAGAAATATGTCGGAATGTGTACTGACAATACGTCACAGTTTTAAAATCTGAATTTCATCAGTGCAGAGCAGAAGGCTTGGCAGTGATAGCTGGTTATTAATGGGCTGCATTTCGGTCCATACTATATTTTATGATAATATACTGTATAACTAAAATGAATGAAAAGCTATGCGGTTTCATACAAAACAAACATGGAAATTATATATTAAAAAAAAGTTGTTTTTATTGTCAGGTGAACCACATATACTCTAATATTCAGGTATTTGTGAAACACTTTTAGATGACTTTTCCAAAACTGACAGACTTTATTTATTTTTTCAAAACTTCTCAAGGCCTGGATAGTCCTACTTCTTTTGATTTTCCAGACTTTTCATGACAGTAGAAGTCCTGTCATTTAAATAAAGTCCAGTATTTATGGGGTCGATATGTTTCCTGATGCACGTTTAGCAGAAATGTAACGCTCGTCACGGCTGTCATCGTTTTTATAGCCGACCGTTGGAAGAAACGCCCCCTTCTGTTCCCACCACTCACAGGGCGGACGGTGATTGGCTCACCGTGGCTGTCAGTCACGCCTATCTACCACTGCTTCCTGTGTGTGAGTCGTTGGACTCGGTCTGCGCTGAGTCTCCGTTATAGACAGCCACTCTCCCTTAAGTTTATACCGGAGATTTTACTAGTGCTACTCTACGGTCGACTCCTGTTATATGACCTGGAAATGGATTTCTGAACGGACTACACGGAAACTGAACCCGCCGTGAGGTTAATCCAGCGTTGAAACACCAAAATGAAAATGCCAGTTGCAACTCTTCTGCCTTTTACCGCGACCCCGAATAGGAAGTCTGTCAGCCCGACCTCCTTCAGGTTGACAGAGAAATTCATCTTGTTATTAGTCTTCAGTGCTTTTATTACACTGTGTTTCGGGGCCATTTTCTTCCTACCGGACTCGTCCAAGCTGCTCAGCGGAGTTTTCTTTCATTCCTCCGCGGTGGAGACCAACACTCGCACCGGTCCGGACAGCAGCGACTCTGGGTCGGCTGCGAACGAAGAGCGGGTCCTGGCTAAAATCAGGAAAGACCACGAAAAGGCTCTGTTAGAGGCCAAGGATACTCTACAAAAACGTCCCGACGAGATTAAACAAGACATTAAAAACGAGAAGGAGAAAGTTCTGAAGGAGAGTAAAGGACAAGGTGGGACGGATGTCAATAATTTACCTTTCGTCGAGTATCACCGCCCGCCCGGGACGACTGGACACGAACCCCTGGACCCGGAAGCCAGGGACAGACGGGCTAAAGTCAAAGAGGTGAGAACCGTTCTTTAGATGGAGAAAACTTTTTGCCAGACCACCTCAAGATATTTGGCAAATGAAATGTACCTTGGTTTCCGGCTGTTCGCTTTCGCAGTGGAGCGTGACTCAACATCTTAGACCTAATATGTAAACCCCTTCTACAATTCAGGGAACATATAATACACCAAGAAGCACTTCTGTGATTTAAATGAGAACTTTTAAAAATTGTCTCCCGTTATAATCAACAGTCTAATCGGCTGGTGAACATTAATGTTACGTGGAGCGCAGCGATGACAGGACTCGAAGTAATTTGAGATTTCTGCCAGATTTCATTTCACAATAGTGATGAATGTGTAGCCGAAGTTTGCACAACACACAACAGTGTTTAAAACAATATTACATACGGTGTGATCCGCTCCATGTACACACGCAGGCGGAATCGAGGGGCTAATTTATGGATCCTTAAATTGGGTTCCACAATTTCCGCAGCGCATTTATTAGAAGGCAGTTCCTGGGGAAAGGGAAGGAATGCATGGAGAATCCACCGCCCATCTCCGGGCAGATCTACCTGTCTTTCAAGTTCCCCGTGCCACTGAATACTGAGCTGGTACAAAAGCAGCTGTCATCACTCGCAGTATACTGGGAACACTGGGAATAATGGATGTGCAGGCGCCTTTTAGTGCTTTCACAGATCTTTTATGTGACCTACATTCATAGTTCCTGCGCTGAAACGAGGGTATTATGATGTTTTTCTCATTGCAGTGGTTTCGTATCTTGTCATTCTTACCAATCATAACTTACCTCCGTATATTTTGGACGAGATGTCCCTTTCAATTCAATAGATTTTGGGCCTCCTGTTGTAGGATTCCGCACAAGTGAATGCAGAACGTCAGACTAAAAACACAGAAAGAGATGGCATGTCCCATGTTACTCTATTATGTCACGTGGAAAAGTCCAGAGGTGGTTGCTGCTTTATCTGTTATGATCCATAGCCTTTATTTTCAACAAAAACCCAGCTTGAGAGGACATGAATACCATCGGTGGTGTTCGCACATGCAGGGCTTTACAAGAGCAGTTTTCATAGATCTGCTCAGTGGAGTGACTTGAATTCAATTATGTGTTCAAGTAAAAGAGCAGATAACGTTTAGTGGAGGATTTTTGGTTGGTGTATTGGAAATCATTCAGCTGCATACCTGAAGATCACTGTGGCTCAGAGTTGATCTGAAGGAGGTTGGGAAGCGTTGTGAATAGCAATACCCCAGTATCAATATCTGTGTGCTTCCAGGAGAAGTTTATACGTGACAACAGAATGAAGTGAGTAATAATCAATCACAAGCTCTGTTGAACTTTGATCAGTTCATAACTTTACAGTAATGCAGCCATTAAAACTCCAATTATCTTCATCACATTTTGTGATCCTGTAGAATTGAATCTATTTCGTCCCTTATGAGGGAAATATCTGATGTTATGTTGACATCAGCCGTCACTAAAAGCTTTAAAAGAATGTCTTCACGCTGTCAAACATGCAGCACGTCTACCTGACGTTATTTGTCACCACAGCGGCACAAACACACAAACTGAAGCATGAGGAACCTCAGTTGAAATACTTTTGTTACGTATCTTTCATTTGGGAATTAATCTGTTGCACATCTACATCAGTGAAGGCTTTGGACTTATTCTGAGAGAGGAACACTACAGTTCTGGTTTGCAGGCATAAAGGGATTTTAATAGGATGCTCCTGAATCCCAGATTTCCTTGTGTTTTTGCTGTTTTCTTTAAACTGTAATTTGTAACAGCATGAGAAAGTAGAGTTGAGAGTCCTAAATATATTTATTTAATGTTTTTTAAAGGCATCTTCACTGTCTGTCTTTGCACAGTGCAGTGGAAACGCAAATGGTCTTGCCGGGGGATATTTTTTTTGAAATGATAAAATATTAATAACTAAAAAAAAAAACACTCAGGAAATTGGGCCCAATTTTTTCCATCAGTGGCTCCCATGCTGTCTTCTGAAAATGTCAGTAGTTCATAATTATAATTCGGTTCATCTCAATTCATGCAGGAATCACCTGCTGACTCCTTGTCAGATGTGACAACATCAGACTTTGGGAATCAAGGATGAACTCAGGTGTTTCATTGTTAACGGAGTACTGAGGGTCGATGGATTTTGCATCTTAAAGGACCATTCCTTACTTTTATACAGTCCAGGAAATACTTACGATTATCATGACTGATCACAAAGATAATTTCACATTATAAAGTCACAGTAAATCAGGCCGGTGACAACCAATGATGTATTGATACTCGTGGTGAGCACCACCATGTTATCCAGCCGTCGTGACAGATTCAAGCGCTCCTCGAGCTGTTTGACTTGTTTATTTAACACGATGACTAGTTGACTGACATGCTTGCCTGCGTCTCTTTGTCAGATTCCTTTGGAACTAAAGTACATGCAAGCAGCTGAGATGGTTTTTATCTTTCTCGTTGACTGAACGTTCATTTCTTCTGTCATCCCGTCACCAACTCCAGAGTAACACTGCAAAACATGCGAGACAGTAATCATGTGGAAGCCTGACTTGCATTTGCCAAATAAGAGCGGATTCATTTGCCCTGTTAGATGGATGTGAAGTTCTAGTTTGTCGCAGAGGAGAAAAACAACATCCGTGTGCAGCGACGTAATTCAAAGTCGACTGGCTGTTGCAGAAATGATCCGTGACGGTGCAACATTTTCTGACAGCAGAAACAATACCGAAGTCGGACGAAACCTCCAACCTAATGAAGCAGCTAATGAACACATACTGAACTTGAGGAAGAAGGAAGTGCACTGCAAGAAAATATAGTACATATAATATATAATTCATATTTACCCACAGTGATGCAGAGTGTGTTGGACAGGCGGTATTATTGGCTGCAGTCAGATCAATGAAGCAATGATTTTACCAAACAAGTTCACTTAAAGTTGATTTTATTTCACTGTAATAGAAAAACAGTATTTTACCATCGGGGTCAATATAGCCTCCCGTTCACCCATCCACACCCTGATGAGGTGGACACTTCAACACCGTCTCTGCAGCCATAACCTTCCAGAAACTAGATGTTCACTCTACAACCACCTCATCCTGGCAGTGGTGTTTATTTAAGAACTAGCGTTGTCATGCTATGCTAGCAAATAATGATTAAGCACACGCGTCATGAGTGATATTAGCAGTGGTTGAATTTAGCAACACTTTGATCAATATGCCTGAATCCTGACTATTGATTTTCTTTTTTGTGCAGATCGCATGAAACCTGCAGCTATTGCACTCTCTGCCTATACGAGCCTAAATATAAACCTTGTGTCCGGTTCAGGATTAGTCCCAACATCCTGTGATCTCATGCTGCTCATGGGAGTCTCTCGATTGTTTTGTATTTATTTGCTCCTGCACATACCTGGACCAGAAAAGCAGCTGACTTCTGCGTAATTAAATATGTAGGGACTGATTAGTTGACTGCCGTCGGCCGATCAGCACATAAGAAGACAATTAGAGGTGTTGAGCAAAGCAGAAGACTCAATAATCCGACCAAATTCCGCCTCTATAAAACCCTCTCGCGTGCTCCCCCTGACCCCTGACGGCCTGTTGTACCTCAGCTACGGTGACTTAAATAATTGGAAGCTGAGGTTCCTGTGATATCGACTTGTTACGCAGTGTTTGCACCATCTGAGCGATTCATCCAGGAATGGGTCCTGCAGTGTTGTGGTCTCCCCAGGAGTGTTTTCTATGCGATCGGCATAGGACAGGCTGCAGGGGCCACCCTGTAAAGGATAAACGGCTTGTTGTGAGTGACCGCCACAATCCTACAATCAGCGACATCTGTTTGTCCACTTGAAATCAAAGGCTCTCTGGAGAGCGCCAACCCCCACCCCCCCACCTCCCTCCCTCCCTGCAGTCTGAAGCCGAGGCTTCCTCTCGCTCTCAGAGAGGCTTTGGAGTCACAAGCAGTGGGGGGTCCTATTGAAAAACCTCCTCTGATAACCAGGCGAGATGCTGGATGCTAGCAGCCTTGTGTTGACACAGTAAAAATACTTTTTTTTTTATCAGCAAGCAACATGTTTCTTAGCTGCTTGGAATAGATGTTGTTTCCTTCTGGGCTTCCCACCAACTCCCATGACTATTGAGCATAATCTCCACAGCCTCAGCCCAGTTCCAGAACATTCCACGCACCAGACCGGACTCTTTTTACCACGGAGACTTGGATGTAAACCCTCGGAGGTTATCAGATCGGATGTGAGATTTAAGAGTAAAGGAGAAGTGCATCCTGGTCACAGGTTGATATGGTCGGAGTCCTGTGATTTCATGTCTACTCTCATCATCACATACAAACTACACAGGTCATCTTTGGCACTGTTGCCAGGGAACTCCCTGAAGGGCTCCTGGGGAGAACCTTGACTCTGCTTTATAGGAACCGCTCCTAAAGCTCTATTTTTATTGTTAATATAAAGACAGACTTGCTAATTCAGCCACACAGACTCACCTTGTGTGCTGTAAGCAACCTGCTGCTGTCCTGTCTGACTCATCATCCTGGCTCTCTCCGTGTCTGTGTCTGTGTCTGTGTGTGTCTGTGTTTGTGTCTGTGTGTGTGTGTGTGTGTGTGAGATGAGGTGGTTTTCAAGTATGCAGATGAGATGCAAATGAACACTTGACTAGCCATAAGGACGGTGTGTTTGCAGCGTGTGCTGCTTTCATCCTCCTATCTTAAAGGACGGTCACTTAGCATTCTGTCAGTGTGTCACCTCCGTCCTCTGTGGGAAGCACATGCACACAGGAAACTGTAAGACTTGTATACAACACACACACACACTTCCTCTGGATTATAGATCGGTTCTTTCTACCTTGTAATACCTCGATCCCTCCTTACATATCTATACATACCAGTTATCTCTCCGACACCCTCCTCCTTTCTTCTCTCCCCCTTGTTGTCTTCCTCATTAGGGACTCACCGATCTGCCTCTTCTGTATTTCTACTTCCTATTCATTCCAATTCCACGGTCAAACAATACAGCTGCATTAAATAAGGCCAACATGTGAACAGAGAGGTGCATCTCTCCTCCTCATCCCCTCCTCCTCCTCTGTTCCCTACAGGATTGTCATCCCATTGTGTGACCTGAGTGTGTCTTTGCATGTGGACATACGTCTCACGGAAGGAAGCAGTCTTTAAGAGTCTGAAATTGAATTCTGCTTCTTTCCTAGCCGAACTTGGCAGCATATAAATCCTGTTTCTGTATCGACCATTGCACTAATTGCTTCTGATTCTGTGTGTGTGTTGTGTGTGTGTGTGTGGATAGAGTTACTGTTGAACTCTGCAAGTGCTCTGTTTAATTGTTTAATGGCTATAGTAGCAACGGCTCCCAACTACAGAAGCACCACTGCTTCCTGTGCAGGTGTGTGTGTGTGTGTGTGTGTGTGTGTGTGTGTGTGTGTGTGTGTGTCCATCATTGTGCTTGCGTGTCCTCCTGCAAACTAAAGACAGTCGGGGTTCTGTTCCCTGCTACTCTTATCATCGTCTCCAATCATCAATGGGTGCAAGTAAAATTAGCTTTGTGTCATGAATTTGAATAAATGCCTCCTGTGACTCTTTCATCCGAACAAACTGGCCCACTTCATTTATCTCTTTGAACCGTTCTTAACAATTTGATCACAGGATGAAAGTTCATCTTGTAAACTGTCGTTTTTGTATTTTCAGGATTACTTTTTGTCTTTGCATGTTTTGCCCACTTCAGTTAAATCAAGTGTCACATCTGATCTGGTGATATCAGGAAGTTTAAAAATGTCTGCTGACCTGCAATCGAGTTGTTTTCTTCTCCGGAGCTTCAGTGAACATGAAGGGAAACGTTTGTCACTTTTCACTATTGAACCCTGAACAAACATTCAGGAGATGTCAGGTTGGGCCTGGTGAGAAGGTGACATTCATTCAGGCTGCTGGATCGGTTACAGAATGATAATACATCCGTGCACTTGTGTAAATGATAACCAGGATGCACCTGGAGAGCTCAGAGCTCCTCCGAGGCCCACAGCCAACCCTTCACAGACGTCTGGATGAAGGTCCAGGTCATACTGAAGCACGGCCTAGTACCACTTCATGTTAGCAGTCAGTCACTTCCAAGATGCTCTGCAATTTAGTTTAACCGAGCTGACAGACGGCTGAACCAAATCTAATTAAGTAAAATGCCGTTTTTCGGTACGTTGACTTGATATGCGTGCAGATTGTATGTGTCCGTCTTTGGCACATGCTCCTCCCCTCCTCCAGGTTTGATGAGAGTCGGCTGGGTAGTTTTGTCTTCATCATGCTAACTGAGAATCCTCCTCCTCGGTGAAGCTGAATCAACCCGACAAGCCATTTCATCGTACATGCATTTCCTGTCTTGTTATCTCCTCGGACAAATAATTCCATGGGCTTTGAATAACATTTGAACTGTCTCATGAGGGATGAGGATGAAGGAAACTTTAATGATGAACATTTGTTGAAGGCAGTGAATATGTTTATAGGCTAATGTTATTGATCAGATTGTCCGGCGTCTCCCCCTGCGAAGACGAATCACGCTGCACCTGCAGCCTGAGGCCACGGAGGCTTCCGGGAACTATAAGATCTATAACTAATGAATACTGTAATTGCATAATAAAGTCACAGTGAATATATAGACCTCGTGGTTAGCCTGGGAGGCTTAAGACATGTCAAATCCATATATTGTTGTTGCTGTGGCGCTCGAGGAGGAGTGGGTGTGGACCTACTGGCCCTGTGGATGGGTGAGTGGGGGTTATAGTAGGTTGCACTGGGTTAATATACTCATTCCAGGTCTCATGTTTGCTGCCTCCCGGCTCTGACTTCTCTCTGTGAGGAAATATAGACTCCAGGGTGACTGATGGGCAGATATATTCTCCTGAACTGTCACTGTGCTACTTCCATGTATTTTTCCCCAACGTGTGCATTCTCGTAACCTTTGAGTAGTTCAGCCGGAGCTCAGGGCGACCTGCAGCCTCCCCCCCACCGAGGGCCTTAATGAGGGTGCTGCTATATTGTGGCCTATAGATGCAATCCATCTCAGGTTGGCATATCCAGCTCTTCAGTTCACCCGGCTTCACTCCTGCTCATGCAGAGGTATCGAGCATCGATTCGGAAAAGGCTTGTTACTTACTCCTGCCATTTATTTTGCAGAATATTTTCAGTTGGGGGGCAAGGCTCGAGCAAACCTTCAAATGTGGATGAGAAACTGCACAAGCGAGCGCATATAGTAGAACTACACACATATAGTAGGACTACACACATATAGTAGGACTACACACTACAGTGTTTCCCCTACAATGTGAAGAGTAGGACACCAGCTACCTCAGAGCCTTGGACTTCATTTTGGCTGATGTGCTGAACGAAGGCGCCAGGTGAAACCTTTTAATGTATAAAGTGCTCAGTGTTCTACCTTCCTAAATGACGATATCTCACGATGTCAGTGGAGGGTTGGAATGCGCCCCTTAATCATCCTCTTGTAAAGGGCTCTTGTGCTGTTAACTTGCAGGCTGCAACTGAAAGAAATCAGCGCCTTGCTAAATGAAATGTCAATAATAAGTCATCACTAACCTTCCGTACGCCCGTCCCACATCCTGGGAACCACCTCCAGTCGATGCTGCAGCCTCCTCCGGCAGCTTGTTCTGCAGTCTCACATCCACCGGTGGACAGAACAGGTCTAAAATAGATTGTTACGTTGGCTGAAGTCTGGTGGAGTTCGATTTTGGGATTTTTTCTTTAACACCCATAGCTTCTTTATGTGCAGGGGTGACATTTTCAGCTAGATGTGAGCTACGGAGCTTTGCTTTTCTTTTCTTAATCCTATCAGTTCACCACAGGCTGCGGCCTGCTGTAATGGACGTGTGTGTGTGTGTGTGTGTGTGTGTGTGTGTGTGTGTGTGTGTGTGTGTGTGTGTGTGTGTGTGTGTGTGTGTGTGTGTGTGTGTGTGTGTGTGCGTGGCCCAGCTGTAGGCAGTTACCTATTGATAGATTTCAGTCGCTCTACATTTATGACCGTGTTTTATTTGAGTTATGAATGCCCTGCTGATTT
>CAAKHC010005104.1:18370-33259 GCA_901007825.1 Macroramphosus scolopax | reverse complement strand
CCAGTGTCCTGGTTTCCTCCTGGCATCGTCTTCCTCGTCTTCGCCAACCTGTCAGACAAAAGAGTGATGAGCTTGAGCTCGCCCCCCCCCCCCCTGAATTGGAAGCGAGCGATGGACGTAAAAGAGGGAGAGAAAAATCAATCTGCCTTTTCACAAAGTCTTCATTAGTTGGCCTTTTGTCAAACCCGATTGGAATGCTTCCTACAAGTGACACAAAGGTCGAGTCAATAAGTGTGTGTGTGTGTGTGTGTGTGTGTGTGTGTCTGTGTGTGTGTGTGTGTCTGTGTGTGGGGGGGGTCAGATACAGCTGTGCAAACCTTTTACACACAATGGAGAGAGAGAGAGTGTTTAGCACTTCACCTTCGGTCATTAATGTCACAGTGAAGGGAACAGAAATGTCAACTCCTCGCTGTTTTCTATTCATCACTCACTTCAAAGCTCCTCAGGACTTCTGATCTGTGGTTCTTCATCGTCTCTCTTCGTGAAACGCGTGCCGGCTTCGTAAGTCGAATCTAAGAAGAGAAACACTCAGCTGATAGCTGATTGTGTCCATCTCACCCGGACGTCGGTGTTTTATTGTTACTTGTTGACGTGAACTCTGAAGCAGCCGGTCGGAGACATCGATTGTTCTAAAGCTCCTTTGATTTCATCTTCCTCTCGTCTGCTCCCCAGACAGCCATCAGCTAATATTGATTAGGGTGTTGTGTTCTTCGCAGGTAGGTTTGGTTCTGTTGACGGTATCATATGCGTTGTTAAGCACCAATCAGCCGATCGGAAACAACTTGTTTTATGTCCCCCCCCTGACCCCCCGCATTCCAGATCTGTGAGTGTTGGTGCAGACTCATCCTGTAACACGATGATGATCTCAGTTTCTTGTTCTTGAAGAGAAGGTATTGTTCCCCCCGTATATTATCAACATCCATCAATATAGTTCCTGTACCATGAGTACTGCATCCCAGTGTGTTTACGTCCTGAAACTGCAGTTTGTCCTTCTGTCTTGTAGTCTTACCAGGTAACATGAACACTGTTCCCTGACACGAGTATATCAGAGAGACCCACATATGGTTGTAAATAATAACATGACTCCCTCCCTGCTTCCTGAAAGGCGGCACCGTAGGCAGACAGAAGGATATTATCGCCCTGTTTCCGGCGGTCGAAGATGTGATGAGACGAGGTGGAAAAACGGTTAGGTGGTGAGTTTTGTTCCGAAGCAGCAGCAGCAGCAGCAGCAGCACGGGTCACAAAGCGGGTTCTGTAATCACAAAATGTCAGTGCCTCTGCGGGGCTGAGTCTCCTGTAGATTTGTACCAGCACAAAATAAAATCATGGTAACAAAAACCTTGTTTTCTGCTTAACTAAGTCGACACACGAGGGAATTGTGCTGGAAATAACCGGCTGATGCGAGTGTCACAGCTCACTTGTCCTCGGGCTAATTGCATATGCATTTGTATGGAGTCGTGTTTGGAAACCAGACTTCTGGCAAAGACATCTCTCCTGTATAGAGATGTCCTGTATAGGACCCGCCTGATGAGGCTCCCGCCATCGGGCCCTCACGTGACACCAGCGCAGCGCGTCAAACTGAACATCATCTGAGTGTCGGAGAATTGGTGCTCCGCATGCACAGACTGAGCTGTGACTAATGAGAGCAGGAGTCTGGTGACTGTTTGTGTTCTCCCAGCGACCACACATCCAATCAACGAAGACTGATCAATGTGGTCGACCGGTAGTGGAGACGCCTGGTGATCAGGAAACCAGTAAAGCAACACAACATCTCTGAATGGTCCGTTTAGAATTAAGGAACAAAAGTCTGTGATGTCCCCGTCCTCTTTACCTCTCAATACACTTCTCATAGCCTTTCATTCCTGCATTCACAAGCTTTGCTTTGAACACTCCTTTATTTCCCAGCCATTAAGCTGCAGCTCGCAGAGGAAAATTGTTGCACCGGCCATTATATCCTGTGCATTCCTAATTCTAATTATGTTGCGCCCAGACTCATTTGCATGCCTTGCTAGAGTTAATAATGCACAAAGGTGGAACAAAACGCACCCACAATTGCCTTTGTGGCTTCGCTGCTACCGGTTCCTCTAATGAGGGTGAAGGAATGAGACTCGTGGATTATTTGTGCCAGCTGCAGGTGAAAGCTGGTTCACAGAGGTATTAATCCCGTCACAGGTCCCTTTACTGGGTTGGACGGCAGTAGATCTATTGGCTAGTGTCCTAAACTATTGCGGGGGGAAAGATAATGTCATATAATCTGCACGTGAATACACTCCAGACCTGATGCTGGTGTACTTCAAGGGTGGGGCAGTGGCACCAACCCATGTGACCCAGATACAGGAAGCAACCCGTCTTGAGGTTGATGTGATATTACCGGCATGGAAAAGAGCCTTCACTAATGTTCTCATCATTTGTTCTATAATAAGCTCAAATATGAGAAACAATCCAGGGAACGATGTTTGTGCTCCTTAGTCGTCAGTAGAATAATATTATGAGCCGTCTCGGCGCTCGTGAGTGTTAGATCAACTTGTACTGGTGCTCCGCCTGTAAGTGCTTCCTCTTCCTCTCTGTAATGTAGACTCAGCCTCGGGCTCTGGCTCATTCCCAAAATATCATTTCTATTTCATGACTTGTAATGTATCAAACCTCCCCACTTCCTCCGTCTCGTTAACGTGAGTCTTTTCTCTGGACAAGGATACTCACCATATCTTGGTCCTCAACTTTTACATGATGCAATTTTGTTTTTACGCTTGTTTTTGCAAACGCAATTTTTTTTTTGTGCGTGTGTGCACTCGTAGATGTGCTTGCGTCTCCTAGCAGCTGTCTGGACTCAGAGATGAGGTGATGAAGGAGATGCAGTATTTTACATGTGTTTATTTCGTCCCTACAAGAGGAAGAAATAAACAGGGACACAACCTGCACACAAAGGTTCCACATGATTCCACAGCTCGTCATCACCGGCGGCCAGTTCCCCCCTCCGTTCTCTTTCTTACATTTATCTTCTTTGGTCATTTGTTAGGACCCGGCTGCTCCAACAGACATTTAAACAGGCACATGAATGTTATTGTTCCTTTCCTTCCTGTTGTTATGATGTGACAGCAGTTTGTTGTAACCTTTTGAATTATCAGTTTTCCCCCCTCCTCCTCTTCCTCTCCGTATCTCATTCCGTCTTCATCATTCTCTCATTGACACGTCAGCGAGTGAGGCAGTCGAGCGCCTGCACTCCACCACACACTCCCAGGGGGGGCTGGCTTCTTTTGGCAGCCAGACACATGCATGTGTTGGTGGGGTCCACATGCTGGTTCGATCGTCCGGTGTCCTAATCTGCCCGACGACCATATTGTCATGCAACTGCCCTTTTCTCCTCCTCTCTCTCACACCCACAATGCACCTGTTACAAGGGCGTCGCTTCCACAGAGAGAGACTATGGGAGGATTCAGCTTTGCTTCCTCCAGAGGGGTCATACACTCAGCTTTTACCCACAATCCCCTCAGTTAAAGATTAGGACCCCGAGCAAACATGGTCATTAACCTCTGAACCGTCTGCACAGCCATAGATGATTTGCTCATCATCACTGTGTGTGTGTGTGTGTGTGTGGGTGTGTGTGTGTGTGTGTGTGTGTGCATGTATTTGTGTACGTGCAGCAGGCAAACACACACACACACACACTGGATCAATACAGGGTTCTCATTTCGGAGACATTGAAGCAAAGCCCGGTGGATTTTAGGACTTTGCTTTGGCCTTATTGTTGTTTTGTTAACACATTTATCTTCATGCCAGTGAAACGCTTTCTTGGCACGCTGCTCAGTCAGAACGCTGCCAGACATGGGAAGGGCTTCTATCTCTCCCTCTCTCTCGTATAATCTAAAACCCTCAAGTCCATATTTTTCATTCAAGACTTGTTTTCGTAAAAATGTGTAATGAAAGAACATGAAATCCCCTCAGTGATGTTGTGTGTGTGACAGCTGGCGGAGACAGCGTTTCAGAGGACCATTCCTCGCCATCACACCGCTGTTTAAATATCCAGTGACTTTGAAGGCCGTATGATGTGTATGATGTGATTCACATGATTTTCAAACTCATGGGATTATCCAGCGACCCGTCTCCACCTCGTGTGGGTGAAGCTCCATTTGTGCCGCGGCTGCACTCATTTATTTCCTTTTTTTTTTTTTTTCTCCGTCTCTCATTCGAACGAGTGACACAAAGAGGTCCAGGCATTCAACTCACGACACCAAACTATTTCAGGCCCGTTGACCAGCTGATGACCTCCTCAGATGAGTCAAAGGGAGAGAAGCTGTGCAGATCTTCAACTGCAGACAAGAAGAATATCGTGTCTGCAGAAACTCGACGTCTCATTGATTTATCAACTGATCATGAAGCTGTTGTTTTTCTTCTGATGCTCACAGCTGATCAGTTTCACACGGTCAGTGCTGCGTGTGTGTGTGTGTTTGCGTGTGTGTGTGTGTGTGTGTGTGTGTCTTTTTTTATTCCCTAAGCTATTATATTTGTGCAGTATAACACAACTTCTCATCCATTAGCTGTCCTGATGAAAGGAAACCTTTGTAGAAAGGGGAGGACACTGTTGCACGCGTGCGTGCGTGCGTGCACAGCTATCTTTGTGAGGACCACTGCCTTGGTAAAGGACATTTTTGGACAGTTTTAGGGTAAAGATTTGGCTTCAGGCTCAATGTTGGAGCTGGTTTAAGGTGTGTCGTCACTAAGGTAACGGTACAACCGTGTGTGTGTGTGTGTTCATATGACAACGTGGATGTGTACCTCCCTGTTGTATGTAACCGTCGAACACAGCAGCTTTAGTTCACCGGCGGCAGCAGCAGATCAATAGGCTGAGAAGAGGTGAAGCTGGGGGACGACAGAGAATTGAAGAACAGAAGAGGAGGAGGTGATTCTGCACTCGCAGTAATTGTCACCACTCCTCACTGTTCCGAATAATCTCCTCCTCGGCTGCGAGTGTGTGTCTGCACTCCTGATGTATATGTACGTCAGGTGTCGTGCCAGACTGGACGTGATGCCGGTGAACACCGAGCCAATTAGCATGCAGCTGTTGTATGATTAAAATAGCTTCGACTGCCGGGTTCTCAGAACCGCGGTCAACCTGGAAAATCCTGATCAGCTAATCCAATTAGCATCAACACATCGGGATCCTGAGCAGTAAATCCAATAAGAGTTAACACACGTGAATGTTCTGGTAGTGAGCTGCTCTTACATTCACTCACTCGGAGACGAGCTGCTGCTAATCCACAGAATTATATTGTACTTATCACCCAAATGTTCTTGTGGTGATGCATGTTGGAGCCTCCTGCATCTCCAGAGCACCACCCGCGTCTTTGTGGAGCGAGAAAATAGTGTTTATCACGTAGTATTAGCAGCGGAGGTTAATGAGGGCGACCTGGCTGTTACAATCCTGTCTCACTCGATGGAGAGAAGGTCTAACCTTTACCTGTCTGTCTGCTAAGAGGATAATAAACTAGCTTGGACTTCCCATGATCCCCTCTGCCTCTTTGGTTGGTGTCAGTGCAGGGAATGATTGCTAATCATTCTCCACCATTTCATCTTTGCATGAAGAGCATCTACTCTGCTCTGATAAGTGAGCTGAATGCTGGTGGACGAAGCCGTGTCGTCTTCTGGAAGAGACGTCAGAATGGTCAAGTGAAATCATAACCTCCTGCTATGATACCTTAAGATACGTCTTTATGATGTAGAGGCTGTCACCTCCTACAATCAAGACACTCTATCCAAAGCTATATTGTTTACATGCTCTATATCGTATCGTACATTTTATTTGTAAGCGTGACAAGTGCTCGCCACAGCTCTGTCATCTCCATCCTTCAGCCTCCTTGACAGCACGCCGCGGTCCTCCCCTCATGTGTGCCTGTGCAGCTCGTGAAGTGGAACAAGAGTATTGGAGCAGATCTCTTCAGGAGACATACGTAGAGGAGCTGTAATTAGCAGCCTCGCTGGCTTTAATTAGTGGGTTTAAACGGAGGAGAGCTATCTCGAGCTGTCCCCTTGATGTGTGTGGGAGATTATGCAAATAAAGTGGCTTTTGTTCTGTGTTTGTATGCGTGGTTAAAAGGGGGTTTATGTGTGGAAGTGGTGCAGCGGTTTGATCCACCTGTCAGAGAGGGTGACAACAGAATTGAACAACGGTTGAAATAAATGTATGTGTTTGAATAACATCAGGCAGATATGTGGAGGAGAGCAAAGCACATTGACTTATGCGATGTGATCTGATAGTTAGTTAGCTGAGCGTGTTCATGCACAGGGCCCTTCAGCTCCCATGATGCAACCTGGTGGAGACCATCGTTGGTAGAAACGTTCTCTGACATGCTGACAATGTGAATGAAAGAGTGAACGCTGGTGTAGTAGCCTGTGGGTGTCTGTTCCTCTTCTCCACTGAGCTGCACTGCCGCCAATGCAGAACCAATTCAATCGTGTCGCAGATCCGCTTAACAGAGCAAAGAAAAAGCTTTTTTATTTCCATGAGGTTTGGTGGAGGTCTTTGCTCTCCGAGTGCCCGACTGTCAACAGGATGACCCAACGACTAGCTGCTCCTGACGGAGGCTGACTGTAAAAGATGTCAGGACACCTCCAGAGACCTCTGCTGCGTCTCCTGTGTTGGGTGAGGTGGAGCAGATGTTTGACAGGAAACATGAAGCAGTGATGGTAAACAGATCTCCAGGCTGGTGTCCTGTTGGACTGACGGTTGATTGATGGTTTACTGGTCTATCTGGCAGGAGGACCTGCAGGCCATTTGAACCAGTTAACAGGATTGTGTGTGTTTGTTTGAGTCCGTTACTCAAAGGCAATGCAGCTGTTTCACACCAAACCTGTTGGCGGGGTGTGTTATGGGTAAAGGAATGACCCGTATAATCTTGGGTAAGATCCATTCAACTTAGTGGAAAAACACCATTTCTTTGGACTGGATCTGGTGGAGGTTTGCTCTCCACGTTTCCAGCCGTTAGGTGTCGGTGAGCGATGAGCTGACTAACAGTGAGTCAGCACAGAAGTAGTGGAACTGTGCCACTCAGTGAACACACATATGCAAATGCACGAAATGCGGATTTCTATGCTTGCAAAAAGGGGAACTGAGAGAGGGTGTTTTCCAGTAATATGAAGCCCTGGGAGAGATATTGTGCGTGTGTGTGTGTGTGTGTCATTGATGGGATTGTAGCGGGGATGTTGCACACTATCACTGAAATGTGTGTGAACAGATTTTCCGACTGAAGTAGGGGGGGTGAGGGGTGTGGTGGGGGGGATAAAGGGTCTTAGTGTGTCTAATCCCGAGGCAGGTTCTGGAAAGCTCTGGGACGATGCTATATAACCTGGATTAGCAGGGCAGACACAAACAGAGCTGCTGGAGGAGCCACATCTGAAACTGAAATGAGTGTTCAATTGAAAAACTAGAATTCATGTTGGTATGGAGCCTCCAGCAAGCATCAAATTAAAATAACTTCAGTGATTCCTGCAGTGGGGGGGTTCAACGACAGATAATGGAACTCAGCAGAGGAGAATGTTCCTCTTCACAGGGAATTGAGGGATGATGGGTTTTGTTTCTTCACCACACAATGAATCCTCCACCAGTCGTAACAGGCTGATAGACGTTCTGATTGGTTATTTTCCACCTGATGTGTTTGTAGCTATTTCACAATTACTGAGACTCCAACAGGCAAAGATGTGCACAGAAGTTGTGTGTCACTTCTGGAACTCTCTGACCACAGTGTGTGTCTTTGTGTTGTACAGTACAACACATAGAATGGATTGATTGGGGGGGCGCAGCATGGGCAGGGGAATCAAATCTGTGTATCCCTTATTCGAAAATGAATGTTACATCAATTTGATGATTGTCCTTCACGAATCCACTGACCAGAGTTTAATTGACCAAACAGTCAATGAAGAAAGTCACATGACGTCTCAACCCTGGTTTATAAATGATCTCATCACAGTAAAATACCAGCGTGTATTTGTTGGCTGATAATTATCAAGACATAGCAGTTCAAATAAGTGTGAGGGGAGAATGTGATTGGAAGAATCCCTGATAACAAACTGATAGCTGTTAACGAGTATCAATATCTGACCGGAACATCTAGTGTTCTCACAAATGTGTGAAAATGACTTCATTGTCTTTGTTACAGCTCCAGTTAATAGCCCTTCATAACTCTGTTCATTTGTCAAACCCTCCTCTTCCTCCTCCTCCTCCTCCTCCTCCTCCTCCTCTTCCTCCCTGCCAGATGATGAAGCATGCGTGGGACAGCTACAGACGCTACGCCTGGGGTTCCAATGAGCTCCGGCCGGTCTCCAAGCAAGGCCACTCCAGCAATCTATTTGGTGAGTGAAAGACCACGCAGACACACACACACACACACACACACACACACACACACACACACACACACACACACACACACACACACACACACACACACACACACACGTGTCGTATGTGACAGTTCGGCGTTGCCGAGAGTTCTTGAGGAGATAAGAAGGTATTGATGTGTGAGGGAGGTAGCTGAGCCTCCACTGCTGATAAGGCTGATATGTAAAACTACACACACACACACACACACACACACACACACACACTCGGGTTGTTTTAATGATCTCAACATTGACATCAGGATTCTTGAACAAACTGTTTCTGCTTCCTTGAAACCCGACGTGTGTGTGTGTGTTTGGTTTGGGTTTCAGTGTTGGAAGTCGAATTAGGAAACTGAAAACAGAATTCTGTCTGCACAGGATTGATCAATAATTGGATCAGTCTGTTATATGAGACACATGCGGGGGTTTATGGGTTATTTTCTTGTATGTCTTTTTTATTGATTTATTTATTTATTTAACTATTGTTTTTTTATTCATTTAATTTTTTATTTGTTTCCTTTTTCATTCGGTTCGTTGGTAATTTATTTGGTATATTTAGGGACAGTGAAGTAATTTTATATTTTGCACCCTGAAGACAGTGAAATGTTAATATTTGTCACAACAGGTCTTCAAATGTTTTTTCTTACACACACACACACACACACACGCAGACACACCTCTCAAATCAGAGCAGGAGATCTGGATCTGCTGGTTGAACCTGATTCCTGCCTCTCTCTTTGAATTAGCCTCCTTCATTCATCATGAAGAGAATATATCCTCCTGCTCCCACACTCAGGGCTGAGGAGGAGAAAGAATCTCAGGAGGAAGATGATTAACACGTCTCAGCCGCCTCACCAGGAACAGTCAGCCTGTCCGCTGCTCCTCAGAATGGAGATCAATCTGCTGTCTCGTATCTGCGTTCTCCACTTTAATTGGGACCACACTTTTAAAGTCTCCTCTGACAGGAGGACAAAGAAAATCATCTTTCCGGAGGGTTGAGAAACACTAGCAGCCGCACATCCTCCCAGAATTGTGTCTGGCAACTGTGTTTACCCACCAACTCGGAATAAATCAAACCATTATTGGGAAGCTTTTTAGAAATAAAGAATAGAACAAACTGAGGTCTTTTCAGCCGAGCACAGCGAACGTTTGCTGTCGTCAGTCAGCATCTAGAATCAGCGTCCACTCTAAGAGGCATGTTTCCCATCAACGGAAGCAGCTGTGTTCTGTGTGTTCTTGTTGTTCTTCTACAGGACTTTCAGAGGGATGAAAGCGTGTTGTGTATTTGTGAAGCGGTCTGGCTGGTGGAGGTGTTGCTCTGCTAAATGACATTTAAAAGCGACACATCCAGTATAAATTTAAAATGAAAGCCTCCCTTTGAATATCACATTGATTGACTAGCTGAAGGGCGGACTGATGGCGGCTCCATCAGGAGCTGCAGTGCATCAGAAAATAAACCCCCCCACCCCCGCCTGGGTTGGTTTTAAATAACATTTGACAAGTAAAGGATATTGAGAAGAACAATATTCACATTTAGGTAGAAAGATCTTCAAAGGAGGAAGAAACTTTCAGCCTAATAAGTAGAGTAGAGCCTCTTGTCTCCTGAGACGCCGCACATTCACCCTGTTTGCTAAAATTAAATACACCCAGAGGCGGCGACGGCGGCATCCATCTGTCCTCCTGTCATCTCCTCTCCCTCCCTCCATCCCTCCATCCCAACTTTAATCTACATACTGCCGTCTAGACTCATTCACGAGAACAGGTGCCTTTTCCACATCTAGTGGGCGTCAGATCGTGTCGTTGTAGCTCTCTAGCAGGCGGAGGGTTGACTGCTGGACGTGTTGGAGATACGTGAGGATGTGTTGCCTCTCGCCTGAGAAGCTTCATCAGTTCTATTCTACTTGTTCCGGTTGGGTCTGGTCGTTCCTTCACCGCCGTGTGCTGGCTGTCGGAGTATTTTATAAAACAAGCTCACGTCGGGCAGCTTGTCCTCAAATCTGGCCAATACAAAGAAAACGGGCTTTTCTGGCTCCTGAATGTCTGAGCGTCGACACGTCTGTGGTGTTTCCAGTCCGCCTTTCATTGCCGCTGTTGATGGGCCACTGGCCGGGCTTCAGAACAGCCAGACAAGCTGAAGGTTGGTGCTGTTACTCATCGCCTCAGCTTGCCTCCGCTCTCCACCCAATGGGACGGCATCAGTGTTCACCCAACCAAAAGAACTCCCCTTTGGATGTGTGTGTGTCTGTCTTCTGTCTGAAATAAACACACTTGACTGGGCCACAGCACATTAAAGGTCACTACTGATGTCTCCAGCTGCAGGGGAAGAGGAAAAAGACAGAATTTCTAGGTCATTAGTCGTCTATCCTGGTTTGGCCCGGACTGGAACATGAGAGAGCTTTTGTTTCTGTGTGTTTGTATCCTTGCTGCTTTTGTTTGAGTATCTATGTTTGTGGACGAAGACATTTAGCTCCCGGCTGTTTCAGAGGACACATCAAGACACACCTTTACCTCTGACGTTGCTAACAACAGTACAACCCAACACGGACCTTTTCCTCCTGACTCTCATTGCTCGTTAGCGCAGAGCAGACAACAGATGACAGTTGTGCCTGAAAGCTACCAGAGCGTCAATGATTCTGTTGTTGGTCCAGTCCAACCTGAAGTAACAGAAGAACCTGATTCGCATTGCAAAGCAACCTCACCTGCATGTCTTTAATTGGCCGTCGCACTACCTTATTGGATTTTGCAAAAACTCTGAGCCAGGTTCAAGTTTTTTGCAGACGTGACTGATCATTATATCATTATAAAAGACTCTTGTGTTCTCCCCAGGGTGCTACTGTCGTTCTGAAGGTGTGGCACAGCTCACAATTCCTTTTCCTCACTGATTCATCTAAAGGTTATTGTTGTTGATGTTATTGTTGTTGTTGTCTGTTAGTCCATCTTATAAATCTCCGACAATATTGAACAAGTGCCCGACGTCTGTGGGTCTGTTTTGTCTGGCAAACGGTACAGAACCCAAATATATTAATTTAACCATAATTTAGGACAAAAAAAGCTTTGTGGTTTGGACCAGTTGAGGCCCGTTTGACAAGCATTTGGTTTATAATCAGTCATTGACCTGATGCAGTGCAGAAAGACATCAGCTCAGGGGAACCACTCCTCCGGGAGGCATGAATACCTGAAACTAATTTCAAGACGTGTCCCTCCTTTCATGGTGTGTGAGACGTTGGGATTACCGTAGACAGTAGGCTTCATCCTCTAGGGAACATGAATATGCATGGCAGTCCATCCAATGGCTGTTATATTTTTCGTCTGCAGAGATGTGGCGCGCTGGCTGACTCATTATGCCGTCCCTTGAATCTGCCCTAAAGATCCAGTTTGGTCCATTACTGCTGCCAATCCCACATAATTATCATCCAGTCCACTTGATGAATTCATTATCAGTCTCATTGCTGTCGTAGGTTCGCCAACAACATGCAGGTGAGGTTGCAGTTGGATGTCGCTCTCCTCGTTCACAGCAATCTGTACCACCAGTGTAGACCTGGTACACCAGTGTAGATCCAGACCACCAGTGTAGATCCAGACCACCGGTGTAGACCTGGTACACCAATGTAGATCTGGTACACCAGTGTAGACCTGGTACACCAGTGTAGATCCAGACCACCAGTGTAGATCTGGTACACCAGTGTAGACCTGGTACACCAGTGTAGATCCAGACCACCAGTGTAGATCCAGACCACCGGTGTAGACCTGGTACACCAATGTAGAGCCAGACCACCAGTGTAGATCCAGACCACCAGTGTAGATCCAGTTTTTTAAACAGATTTGATAAAACCTGAAGATTATAATCCTCATGGAAGGAGTTTTATTATCCCGCGTTAGTTTTGTCTTGGTGGACCTGGTAGATGTGGAAGTATTTATACTTTCTGCCGGACAGTTGGACGAGGTTCCAAAGCTTCAGGCTGTGTGAAGACCTCCAGGGACGATGGCTTTGCAGTGGAGATTATCTGCTCCGTCCGTCCTCCAGGACATCAACAGTCCATTGGATGAATGCTGAGCGTTTCCTTCTGATGTTGAGGCTGCTTCTGTTTCCTTCTGTCTCCGGTGGCCTTTCCTCCACGTCAAAGTCTCCTTGTCCTCTGAATTGATGCTACAACTCCTCCCATCCCTTCACTTATGTGACGGTGGAAAAGCTTCTTTCTTTACAGTCACGCTCGACCTTCAGATGTTTCTCTAGTATGCATCTCTATCTAAGTCAGTTAATCGGGGTGAGAGCAGCTCGTCTCTGCCACCATGAGAGATCTATTCTATTACTTTTAAAAAGTCCGTACCCATACTGTGGTATTTTATGGACAAACATCCTTTTCAATGTTCTGCTCTGCTCTTCTGTTTCCATGAGCGTGTTTGGTTGCACCAAGCGTTCTGCCAGGAACTAATTTGGTTTGTTCATTGTGATCCAGCACAGATGTCTATTTAACCGCTGTCGATTATACCATTAAATGTCTCCCAGCTGGCTTGTTTCTACCCCCGTCTTTGGACCTTATCCTCTGTTTCAACACAGCCTTTATTTGAAGAGAGGTTCAACTAACACAGCTAACATAAAATCAATGTTGATAAATATTTGGCAGCTTTGGGTTTGCTGGTTTAAGGGCAGAGAGAAGTGGGCGTCCTCCCAAACAATCAGCAGTGTGTCAATCAGGAGAAACATGCAAACACCAACACTTGGATGGACGCCAGGGAAGACAAATACAGTTCTCACCCTCTTTAGATGGCAAATATACTGATGTCGGCACAATATTAATGATAAGAATAATTCTTGTGGAGTAGGATGTGTAACGTCACATGGTGATGCTGTGGAGCGTCGCTGCACTGGAAGCCAATGAAAAGCAGTGTTGTGGTTCCGTTTCCACGGCAACTTTGTGCAGCAGCATTTCAAACAGGCGCGAGATGGAATGAGGAACCCTCTTAAGAGGTTTATCTTTTTGCTCCTACCACATGTGTATTGACTGTGGAGTCATTCTTCAAACTCCTGCAGCTCCATGGAAACAGCAGCATCATGACGAGAAGTTGGGTGAACTGAGAATGTATTGTATGCAGTAAAGCAGCTGTCACGGCACGAATCATAAAACAATATTATTCGGTTAAATATCCTTTATGATTTGGTTAATTAGTATTCTAGAAATATGGAATCAATATATAATAAAAATGTTGGAATATTACATATTGAGTTGTATTGAAGTGTTGGAAATCAAAGCGTCTGATGATGCTACTGGATATTCTGGTTGATGTTAGATTCATTTAATTTAGGATACTGTATTAATCCCTCTGCATTGACCCGTCAGTGGGTGATCATGCAAACACACCCTGAACACACACACACACACACACACACACACACACACACACCCGAGCAGTGGGCGGTGCTGCAGGGAGCAGTTGGAGGTTCGGTGCCTTGCTTAAGGGCAAGTCAGCTGTGAATGTTGTGGGAGGGGACGACAGTGTGGGTGGTGGTGGGAATAGACATGCAAGGAAGACAAACTACTGGAACTAGTAAACAACCTTTAATGTCACATTGTTCGACCAGAACGCGTCACCTGCCTGCCTGCGTGATGCAACCATCACGGCAGAGTTCTTCGGGGTCACAACCTCGTCATCGTGCCAAATTAGCTTCTGCTCTCTGTACCCTGCCGGCCTCGGATGTCGGCACTGTTAGCAAGCAGGGATGAAAATATTGCATCCAGCAATCAACAAGACTCAATGTATTTGTATCTTTTTTTTTCCCCCCACAGACAAGTCATTTACTTGGTTATATAATTTGACATTGAGTCCTTGGCTGCAGCCGCAGCTCCCACACAGCTGTGTGTGTGTGTGTGTGTGTGTGTGTGTGTGTGTGTGTGTGTGTGTGTGTGTGTGTGTGTGTGTGTGTGTGTGTGTGTGTGTGTGTGTGTGTGTGTGTGTGTGTGTGTGTGTGTGTGTGTGAGACAGGACAACGCGTATTCATCTCTAATTAGACCAAGCTGTGTGATTAATTGTACAATCTGCCTTTTTTTTTCTTCTTTACTCGAAGGTCTGAGGACGATGTTGATTGGACGAAAAAATAAATATAGAAAGAAGATGAGAAAAGATGGAGGGAGCGTGAGAAGAGATGGGAGGAATATAGATGGAGAGGAAGATGCTGGAGCTGCTGAGGCCAGGAAACACATAGGACAGCAGACATCAGGGGGTCAGAAGAAAGAGAGAGGGAGCGGAGCAGTGAGGTGAAGTGTTTTGTCATGTGTTCTCTGTATAATTCCCACCTGACAAAGAGGCCTTGAATTCAGGGGGGAAATTGCAACTTGTCACCCAGCAAATAAACTGCCCTGATAACTGATTAATACCACACACCTGGGACACACACACACACACACACACACACACACACACACACACACACATTGATGAGTGTGCTGACACTTTCAATAGGAGACACGCACACACATTTCAAGGTGTGTGAGCAATATGAGGAAAAGGAGATCCGAC
>CAAKHC010005104.1:1868-14844 GCA_901007825.1 Macroramphosus scolopax | reverse complement strand
ACACACACACACACACACACACACACACACACACACACACACACACACACACACACGCACAGTTCCCGGAAGAAGTATCGAGGGGGGAAGGAAGGAGGCGCAGTGACAAGACAATCGACCGGAGGAAAGTGTTCTGTCCTCTTGCTGTGACTTGAGGGGGAGTGAGAATGTGAGCTGGATGAAAAACAGGAAGGACAAGTGTTCACGTCAGTAGCTGGATCTCGTGACACCTCCTGTCACAAGACCTGTTCAAACATGCAATTATCATGCAGGCTGGGTGATCATCACAAGCTGTTGTGATGGGTACAATGAACACATACCAGGACTCACTCGGCTCCAGTCACTCCGACTGCGGTCGGAGAGAAGATGCTCAAAGATCTTTCATGTATTGCACAAGAGCACCTTGTGAGGGTGGAACGCACTGACCAACCATCACAGATCGTAATCCGACAGAGTTTATAAACCCTGGAGATGCTTGCTTTGCTTTGCAATGTTTACATATCTTCTCTAATTTCTGGCAGCCTGGATCCAAGAAGTGCATCGCTGCCTCACGCCGACTATGAGAAGTCAGCTGAGCTTAGCTTCCTAGCAGCTTGCACGGTTCTGTTTAACATTAAGAACACGCATAAAGCTCAACCTGCTGGCAGCCTCAGATTCTCTCAGAGACTAGCTGCTGCTGCTCCCGGCTGTTGTTTAGGCTCATCACTCCATAAAACCACAGAATTGTCTCTCCTACGTTGTATTTTCTTGAGACTTGGACCGAGCCGCGGTCTCTCCCTGCTTCTTGTCCTTTATAATCAGCGTCACGTTGCCTCTTCTCGTTCCAGCGACCACTAACTTGCGTGTGATGGAGCTGTCTTTGACTCCTCCCACCACCGACAGATGAATCTATATAATTTAAGCGTGTTGTTCTTTCCTCCCTGCTCTCCCTCTGCAGGTCAACCTCCCTACACATGTTTTCCTTACTCTGTCACACTTGTTGTCTTGTTCCTCTTCTCTCTTTACCTCCACATCTTTAGCGCTTCACGTCTCTCCTCTAAGTGGTCGGAACTCGACTCCGGCCTCGTACAACAGGACTAAAAGGCTTTCCTGAGAGCTTTGTGCTGTAATGCAGAAAGTGTTGCTCACTGCAGGTTGAGCTTCACTCTGCAGGAAGGTGCGTGCGTGCGTGCGTGCGTGCGTGCGTGCGTGCGTGCGTGCGTGCGTGCGTGCGTGATCTGATATACTGCAAGACAAAATCATCTCTCTGTGAAGCAAGACTTAGTCACCATGTTGTGTTTCAGCTTCTCTCACAACTGAGATCCCTTTATAGACGCACACAGAAAACGTGAGTGGGAAGGGGCGGAGCTAAGACCATGAGCTATGACATCACAGCTGATTAGGAGCCAGTCAGGATTCACAGGTGTGACGTGGGAACTTGACAAAGCACAAACACAGAGGATGGACGTTCAGTCGTTCTGTCCTGCTGTTGAACTGCAACTGAACTTTGCATATTTGGGTTTTCACACTCTGTAGAATTACAGATTTATAAAGTGGAAGCTGAACTTTTCTTCTGCGGAGAAAAGTCACATTATTTTTCCAAGCAGAGTGTTTTTATTAAGAAATCGCCCGGAGGACTTCCCCCTCCTCCCTGGCTCATGCACGGAAGGTTTTCTATTAGTTTTGGCCTTTTTTTGGGAGGTTTTGGGTGATGTCGTCAGTGAAATGATGGCTTGTGTCTCTTGCTATGAGGCCAGAGATGAGCCGACATGTCATCACCTCTCACCATCTGTGAAGCAAAAGGATTTATTCAACCCCCAAACATTCGCTTTTGACTTGATGTTTATTCACTGATTTCTACTTAAAATAAAGTAATGAACGACCTTCATTGGCTCATCTGTATTCGGAGAGGACAGCGGCCTGATATGAGTCTTTATGTCTCTCTTGCAGGAAGTATAAAAGGAGCCACCATCGTGGACGCTCTGGACACCCTCTACATCATGGAGATGTACGAAGAGTTCGACGCTGCGACTGAGTGGGTGGAGAAGAACCTCGACTTCAACGTGGTAAGGAGCCGCCCGTGTGTGTGTCCTTGTGACGACGGAGTAAATAGAAGCCATAACTCAGTCATTAGACTGATTGAATCATTGATCTCAAGGGTGGAAAGGAGCCTTGAAAGAAAGGCCGCGGACTCGCCTTCATTATTATGAGTTGTTGTTAATGGGAAATAACAGATGTTGATGTTCCTCAGCCAGTCGTCTGGGTTTATCTTTCTCCCAACAGCAGGTGAAGGCAGTCGACACCATCAGGCTGCAACTGAATGCAGCACATAATACACTTTTTACTCTTTCAAAAAAAATGAGAAATCATCCCTGGCAGGACTCCGACTCCAGAGCCGCACCTGTCTGTAACAGTTTGATATTTGTTGCTGACAGAAACACAGGCGTGAAAACATAATCTGCTTCCGACGAGCGTGTAGTCTGCAGAGGAGAAAAAAACCATCAAGTATCTGGATCGAGACGCAAGGGCGGGTTGTTTACTGTCAATATTAAATGATGCAAGTCTTACAAGGGAAGGTGACATATACAGCAATCTCGGCGCGAGAAAGACAAACTCAGTGTGTCCTACATATCTGTAAAGACCTGGTGTTGCTGTCGGCTGCATGTAATCAATCTGTGTCCTTGTAAACTTCCTGCCGTGACTCCTTTAAAAAGTAGCGTTCAATCTGCGTCACCCGGGACGGCGGAGGCACAGTCTCCTCCTCATTATCACACAGAGAAACACTCCTGAAGGCGCCGGGCCGGCGATGTATTTATGTATACGGGACTCTCAAGGGCCATAAAAGTTTTTATTACCCGCCAATGAAAGACAGACGTGTGTAGTCACAGGAATCAACCTGCAGGCAGGTGCACGGCGAGGTCAGCATCCCGCTGGACCTCAGTTGACCCCCGGACAGAGGAAACAGAAGGAAACTTTCCAAACCGCCGTTTGAGTAGCAACGTGCCAGAAGAGGAAACTCACCCGACTTTTGGAGGAAGTAGAAGATGAAACGTTTGATTGGATAAGTCACCACAGGAACACGTGTGATTAATTAAGACACCTAATTAGGTAACTTTGCAGTGTTTGCCTGAAATTATTCACCGATGTTTAGCTAGCAACGTGTATTTGGACACGCCTTCTTTGCACTTGTCGTAGATCTCTCAAATTATTTTACATATTTACTGAGCATTAAAGGATCAGGATTCCCTGGTATATAATTAGTATATTCTAATACTACATATCAGTTGTTATAGTTGATCAGCCTTCAGATCAGCTCCTCACCAGCTGGCTTTACTTCACCCAAACTCCAGTCTTTTAGCTTCCTCCACTCCCTTCACACACCTGAGTCTCCAGCAGTCCTTTGGTGCATAATCCTGCTTCATTTATCTGCGGGTGCCAGCAGTCGTTCTGTCACTCAACCAGCATCATCGCAGCAGGAGGGCGACTTGTTTTCTTTCCGCTCAGCTCGCTTGCTGCAGTCGGATAATGTTGAGACGCCGAGCTACCTTTGATTCGGAACATGTGCATGTTGGGTTCTGCAGCTCGGGAAGTGTGTGTGTGAGGTTAGCTGAGGTTAGCTGAGGTTAGTTGAGGTTAGCTGAGGTAAGTTGAGGTCAGCTGAGGTCAGCTGAGGTCAGTTGAGGTTAGGGTTAAAGGTTCACTCAGTGTATATTACAGTATATGTTAAAAAGTCCGACATGGTCCCCACTGTCTTTGTAACATATATCACACAACATGACTACGATCAGAAAGTGATATCTTGTGAACAATTAACATTCAGCAAAGAAGTGAAAGAATATTTAATAGAAAATCCTGCTGTTTCCCCAGAAGACAGCTGCCTTCAGTCAGACGTGTTGTCTTCTGAGACGCAGAAACAGAGAGAGACGGATCTTTGTTGAACAAATAAGGAAGATTGTTTTAAGGCTTTTGAGACAGTTTTACCATCACTGGTGACAGCAGTGGTTCAGTCTCTGGACAGCGTGCCTGGCAGACAGGGCGGAGGGAGGGAATCCACACACATAGACATGGAGTCTCTGTGCTGCATGTTTACATCACTGCAGCTGTTCTGAGGCAAAGCACAAGTTGTTAGCTGGCTCCTGTTTGTCAGCTGGGAACTCGTCTCTTCAGTTGGACGTGTACTTTCTACCAATCCAGCACTAAAACAAACCTGTTTACACACAGTACTTGTACACAACCAGAGTACTGCTGGTGAAGTCAAGAGTCTGGTTTCATCTCAGGAAAGGAGATAACTCAACAGACATGTTTGGTTTTAGATTTTGATTCCTTGAGATTTGGGGAATCAGTAAATCTTCCTGTCTGCAGACACCCGGTGCAGCAGTGTGACTCACTAATGTGGTCGGGCATCAGTGGAGGTCTCCACAGGAATAAGATTTATCTAAGAGGATCCAACTGCAGCACACAAGACGTCTCTCCTCAGGGTATTTCACCCTCTGCAGTCCGTCTCACTGGAAAGAAATAACTGATCCAGTGGCCGGCCCATATCAGATCCACAAGGCCTAATGTCAACGGCCTTTCTGGCTAATGGAACAAACAAGGGCGCTGCTATCCTGTGAGCCTACAGATAGAAGAGCAGTTCTTCTCTTTCTGCACACACTTTACTTTGAAGGATGCATTTGCATTTGCTCCGACCTTCACAAGGTCAGAGCAAACCTTTGAATTATAGCTTGTAGATCTAATATATAGCTTAGCTAAGTGAAAGTGACATGGAACCTCATTGGTGCAGATGAGTCAGGCTGCAGGTCTGCAGTCGGACCCTTCTGGGTATACGAGGCCTCGGCAGCACAAACGAAACTCGTCAGAAGGATCCATCTACCCGCTAAAGGAACACCACCAGCATCATCCAGTTCAAACAGATGAGATGAAGTTCTTCTTATCTTCGGTATATAACGACAGGAAATGACCTTCACATGCAAATATTTCTACTGGTCATAAGAGGAAAAAGCTCTGGTGGAGCTGATAGCAGGAACGATGGCTTAGTGCCATTCAGGTGCATAAAGCAGCCGTCAGGCGCTACGCCAGAGTAGAGCCCAACATCTGCCTGCAGCTCCACCACGCTCCTCCAGAGCTCCACTGCAGGACCCAAACAGCTAAACAACTCTTTCCGCTCTATTTAAATGGGACGAGAGAGAGTCAAAAGACTTCCTCACCCTCCAGAGACTTCGTCTGGAACTCAAAGAAGTTGCGATCAGAAGCTTTATAGAGCAGGAAGGCAAAAGGGCAGCGGGTCCTGTGATGAGCTTTTTTTACCAGCGAATCGAGCCGTCTGTAACGCAGTCGCTCACCTCGTTGAAGATCATCAGCTGCATGTGAAGACGGACGGTTGGAACATCACCATCTCCTTACAGCTGTTAATTAGCTCTCAGCGAGGGAGCGGCCCTGCTTAGTCAGTTTCCTCTGCATCCTGTGATGGTTTGCATGCTGCAACATCAGGAAACTCCTGCTCAGCATCTCTGGCAGGAAGGAGACAACAGCTGCTGATTCAGAGACTCGTTGTCTGTCAGCAGTCATACAAACCAGTGCAGGTGAAGCTGAGATATTTCCCCCAGTGTCAGTACGGCACTCTTCCCTTGTCTTGTAGCTCGGACGGTGGGAAGGACTGATATTGTTCCTTCCTGTATCTCAGCCGCCTCTCTGCTCGTCGTGCAGGAAATAATTCAGTTTTAATTGGGACAAATTAGCGACACAATCTAACTTCTCCATCAGTCACTCAGACTTCGGCAGGAAGAATGGCAGGACACATTCTGTGCTTGACATTTAATTTGTTTCTCCCGCAGGACTCAGTCTATTGTCCTATCGCTGGTTGACAGCAGCGACTTCTGATGGGAACTGTCAGTCAGACACAGAAACTTCTTGTGACTCAGGAAGAGAAAGAGAGAGAGAGAGAGACAGGAAGCTGCCTCGCTCTGCCGCCTGTAGAAACTTAAAGTTCGGGTTATTGTTTGTCTAATTCCGTCTGCCAACATCTTTCTTGAGATGGAGGCATTGTGTTTACGGAGGCAGCACATTTTAATCACGGCCATTGAAAGCTGAGTTTTGAGTGGCGTAGATGTGCCGACTTTGTTTTTACTTCTCCTCATCCTCATCATCATTATCATCATCAGCCTGACTGTTTTTACAAACATCCACAAACTAAGAGGATGTGCAGAGAGCTTCATCTCCTGGTTCCTGAGGGGGAAGGAAATGAAGCTCACGTAATACACTGTAGAAAATTATAACTTTTAAAAACTTTAAAAAGCCTTTAAAAAAAAATTTTGTTCAAATGCTGCCGGATCAGCAACTTTATCAAAACTCTTTAGGGGCTCATTCGCTCATCGTGAGCAGGCAGTCATTCGTTCATCATTCACAGCAGGACTCTGCATCTTAACTCAGCATCAGCTCTCTGCAGCTTCAATCCAATAAACGTCACGCTGGACTTTGTAAAGTTTCTCTGAGGCAAAGTTCAACATGATGCAATCAAAGCAAACTGATTTAATGTGGAGCAGTTCTCACACAAAGGTTGTTCAGAGTCATTAACTTCATTAAACACACTAAGAGCTTGTTCAAAGAAACTCAAAGACTGGAAACAATCTAAACGTGATGGTCAAAGTGGGAGCTGGTCCTCTAAATAAAACACTGAACAACACTTGTCCATGTTAATCAGCCTTCCACATCAATGAACGTGTACATTCATGAGTTGTTCTTCATCTTCACCCTCCTGCTTGTCTCCTTCTGTCCCCGCTGCAGAATGCAGAGGTGTCGGTGTTCGAGGTGAACATCCGCTTCGTCGGAGGTCTGCTGTCGGCCTACTACCTGTCTGGGAAGGAGGTAAGAACCAAACTGAAGCATGCTCACACCTCTGCAGGGAGCACAGATGTAGAAGCTGTGCGTAGCTTCAGGATACAACAATCATTCTTTTATTTTCCACATTAGTAAAGTGATGACCCTCGTACGACCCTTGTCTTTGAGGGTAAGAAAGTTGGAATGTGTCCTGGAGCGCTGTCAAATCTTCACACAGACTTATTCAGGGAAATGAGAGAGAGGCTTTTAATTACACGCCTCAGTCTCTTAATGAACGATGAGGCCGCACGAAGGAGCGGACGACTCTTCAAACCACCTGCAAGAAAACCAAACTGTTAGCTGCAGACGGTGCTTCACTGTGAGCGGCTTGGATCGTCGATGCTGTTCACACTTCTTCTGTTTTAATCTGTTCTTAAATACACAAACAGGTACACACACACAGAATCTACGCCGTCATCGCGGCGGCGGTGAGTGAACTGGAGTTGCAAGGCTAAGTGCTTCTTTATTAGCAGCCACAGATAGCGCGAGCACACAGCAGACGGGAGTTCTCAGCTGGCAAAAACCCATTTTCGAGCTCAATGAGCTCTTCAGTGCCTCAACACGCTTATAAAAAATCTGGAGGAACATTATTTTTTATTTGTCAAGAGCTGAATGTCACGACGGCGGCGGTTTAAAAGTGTTCAAGGAATAATTGTTACTTACCGAGCAGCGGAGGGAAGTCCCACACATCTGCAGAATAACCAAACGTGTTTTTATTTCAGGAGACAAACAGCTGAAATATTCATAATGAGGTTCATCATGAGGTCGTCTTAGTTTTACAGAGTCAAAAGGTTTCGCCACTGTTGTCTCCAGGCAAAGGGGGGAGAGGGAGAGGTGGGAGAGAGAGGGAGAGAGAGAGGGAGGGAGAGAGAGAGAGAGGTGAGAGGGAGGGGGAGAGAGAGAGAGAGAGAGAGAGAGAGAGAGAGAGAGAGAGAAAGGCGAGAGGGAGGGAGAGAGAGAGAGAGAGAGAGAGAGAGAGAGGGTGGGAGAGAGAGAGGGAGGGAGAGAGCGAGAGAGAGAGGAGAGAGAGAGCGAGAGAGGCGAGAGAGAGAGAGGGAAGGAGAGAGAGGGAGAAAGGCGAGAGGGAGTGAGAGATCTCTGCATCCCCTGTGTTGAGTGAGGTGGAGCAGGTTAACATGGAGTGTTAATGGGACGTGTTCCAGTCAGGAAACATCACTTAATGAAAACATGGAGGCAGAGTTCTAATACTTCTCCAATCTACACCCATGTGATGGTGTCAGTTGTGGAGTCGAGGACAGTAAGGAGACCGCCGACCTCCTGAGGAGGTGTTCCACTCCCACAGAGCAGACAGAGGCTGACAGTCCCTCTGACTCTGAGCTGTTGTTGTGTGAATGGAAAATAGATTTGTTAACGTCAGGGGACTGTTGGCCCACACAGAATCCTCCATTAGGATGGTTCTAATGTTCTAGTTTGTTCTGAGTGTCCTCTGTGGACACCTGGCTGCTGTGGAGGGATTCCAGTCAGAATGCTAATTGAAGAAGAAAGAATGTTGAATATCGTTGTGGACTAGCGGAGGCTGGCACCTCCATCCAGACTGAAGGAGCAGTGTTGCAGCGCGGACCAGTAACACGCCAACATGTCTATCACAACTAGGATTTAAGTTTACTGATTTGTACCTGGACCTTCTTTAATTATATTAAATAGATTGAGATGAATGTGTGACAAGTTCAGGTGGCTGCATCCATCGAATATATACATGTTGGATCAGACTCATCAGGGTCTCTCTCTCCCTCCCTCCCTCTCTCCGTCTGGTGCTTTGATGAAGATGTGATCAGTACCAGTACAGTTGCTAGCGGCTGCAGACCCTCTCCAGGCCTGCAGATCAATCACAGCAGTAACCTGATTCACTGAAGAAAGGGACGGAAGTAAACAATGTTCGGAGAGATAAAGAATAAAAAGAAAAAGAAGCTTTCAGTCCTTCAAGGACAGAACGACGGATGAACAATGTTCAGCAGAGAGAGAGATCGTCCCTCAATGATTGTCTCATGCCGCCACCCCCCCACAAAGTTTTATAAACTCTGGGGGGTCGTCTGTGTAATCCTGTTGACAGAGAAACAAACTCTACAGCTAAGGTGGAGATGAAGGGAACTGGAGAGAGAGAAGGATTTAAATGGCAGAAGAGTGAAGGACAGGAATAATAACACGGAGAGGAGGAGGAGAAGATGAAGGAGGAATAAATACAGGAAGCTACTGAAACCGAAAGAACTGAAGACCTTAAAAACTTAGGAAGGACGATATTTTATAGGAAGTTTATAAAGAACAATCCTTTCACTTCTTAAATCCCAAATAAACACAACAGGTCATGAAGTGATTATAGTCTGTCCAAATGAGATTAAAAACATCGTCGTGATGAAGATCTACTTATTTAATTAGCTATTATTTATCATCACGGGAGGTTTTTCCTTTACGAGGTTGCTTGAGTGTGAAATTAATCCCAATCTCTTTAATTCATGTTTGACGGGGTAATCTGGTGTCAGCAGGGATTACCTCAGCTCATAGAACAATCCAGATTAAAGAGATGGATATTGGAGGAAACATGTTGAAGCAAAGTATGTTTGTCTTCGTCTGGGAGTCTCTAGTGCGCCATCTAGTGTCAGTGAATCACGTGTATTGACCCTTTAAAACTGTATGGTGTGTTTTACTGGTTACATTTAATGTATAAAGAGGAGGAAGACTTCACCAACCTTCATCTGAGAGGAGCTCAGATTGGTTTCAGTGATGAGGTCTGTTCCTTCAGGCAGTGATTCAGCAGGAGAAGAAAAGGCACGAAAACTTCAAGAGGTTGTTAAGAGTACAAGTACACTTGAACAAGAGCACTTGTTCATCAAGTTCCATGCTGATTAAAGGACATTACGTAAACTCTTCTTGGTCGGGGTCGTTATCTCTCCCCACCAATCATGGAGAGCGACCCCCAACAGACCTTCACTGCTTCGAGCTCCGACAGGTTGTTGATTGAAAGTTAACAAACTCCATGCATGGACACGACAAACAGGAAGTAGCTGAACTCAAGCTTCCTGCTGTCGATCCACTTCCCTGGAATCGTCAGTGATTGATCAGGTACACACAACAGAAGCCGCGTGTCCTGGCTTAACACCAGCACACACACGCACACACACACACTTGTTCGCCAAGTGCTCCTGGTAAAATGTTCTGATATTCACAAGTCTCCGCGGCACTCTGATCTGCATTCAGGACTCATCTTCTACTTTCATACTCAGCCTTTATGATCAAATCACACAATTAATGGCCACTGAGTTTGTGTTAAACACACTTCAAGTGGACTTCCGCAGGGGTGCTCCAAACTCTGGAAACTAATTTAGCTGCAGCCTGACTCGTGCTTTCAGGGTCAGTGAAGGGTAAGAGCGCTTGTTTCATGTAGACTGATGTGATAAGACTCCACTCCGCACCCATTACACACTGTTAGGCCTCTAACACAGTTGTAGAAACACACTTCCAGGATATTGTCGCAGAATGAATTGGTGTGTCTGCCTCAATTAGTGAGATGCTAACAGGCTAAAGTGCATTTTTAGTGCCATATATTCGCCCATGTTGTGGCAGTAAGACAGTCGGAGTCACCTCGTTGAGTTGCATCTTTGTGCACAGAGCAACAACATGGCTTCTGTAAACCTGTTGGGCTTTCTGCTCCAAGTCGGTGGATCTAGTTACCCGGCCTTCAGTCTAGTGTGATTGACTCTTTCCCAGAAGGAGGGACGCTCTGTGACGGGCCTCCATGTAGCTTTGTCATCTTGAGCTCCAGACTCCTGAACGCTGTTACAGCTTAGCTCCATGCACGGACTGTAAGTGGATAGTAAACTCTTCTAAATAAAGGTCACAGACTCTCATTCGACTGTGAATATCCTGACAGCAGCCATCTCCGGCTTCGCTGCCTGTGTTCTGATTGTCAGCCTGATATGACTTCAGGCAGATGGTGACTGACAGCCTCACACACAAGCAGTTATTACAGTGAAGTTTGGAAGCAGCGAGGAGTGTTGATGTGCACTTTTTAAATGTTCCTCAGCATGCGGCTGACAGGTTAGTAACAGCAGCTGCTTGCTTATAGAAAAAGTGATTATACACCTCCTTTACTTCAGTTCCTCACAGATGTTGTTGACAGGGGGGTTTTTGGACATTTTTATGGAAATAACAAGCAGCCAGAGACGCTCTGGCACGTTTGTTATTTGGATGTCAGACTTTACTTTTAGTGAGAAGTGTGATGTTACAGAAGACTCTCCTCACCAAGACCGTTGAGAGGCTTCGGGTCCAAGCACCATCAGGGACCCCCGTTCCAGTTGGTCACTGGCTTGCGTCTTGGGTGGTTGAGGTACATCTGACCTCCAGGCGCAAATGAACGTTTACATCTTTACCGAATGTGTCGTGTTGAATCTGCGTGATGCAGCGGGTCTGCAGAAGTTAGAACAACACGGTCTTGATCTAATCCTCGGCATGCACCAGGCAAACCTAATTGCCCTCGATGTACGTACTTCCTCTGTGCCGAGTCGAGTAGGTGGTCCTTCAATGTGGGATGAATGTGGCCAACCGCGGCCGCACCACCTCGGGTCTGAGCGATCAGATCCCGATGCTCATCTTAAGAGGACCCTGGGCTCCGGTGGCGTGATGGGATTCATAACCCAGCAGCTACTGTCACTAGTGGACAATCCATGCTTTTGTTGCCTAGGTAACCGTCTCCCATCCAGGGGGACCAGGGCTGACATCGGCAGTAGCACTCATCGTGCTGCTTAAAGTTGATATAATTTCCTCCCACCCCCAACCCCCCCGTCAGCGCCACAACATTTCATTGTCTCTTCACCGTCTCTTTGGTCACCACATCACTGCTGGTCTCTTCCAGTGTGTGCACTCAGCTTTAGCCCGGGGTTAAAGGATAACGAGTGCTGAATCAAATGAGGTTAAGCTAGCTACTGGCTTCTTTGTAGCCTAATTTAGGTTACCTCTAGCTAAGAAACACATGTGTGAAAAGCCCTGATGTGACATTAAGCTAAATAGAGTTTGATGGCTTGGCTCTTTAGTCCAACCACAGAGACCATCTCCTCCCTCTCCACCTCCTCGTGCGCCCATCTCGACGGAGGTGTCAGATTACCAGTCGCCCCTCTGGAAATACATAACGATGTTGTTAATGAGGAAAGTGAGTAAATGAATGTTATGTATTAGATTAGAGCGCAGTCAAAGTCCTGGTTTGATCTCTGTACATAACAGGATGACATGTTGCATTGTTAGAGACGATATTCATCCAAACCCAGAAGCACCCAAACGTGATAGAAGTGTTGTGATGAGAAGTAATTACCTAAAAGGCTTGAAGAAGGAGCAGTGGGCCGGCTCTTAACAAGAGGCTCAGATAATGAAAAGAGATGGCAGGAGGAGGAGGAGGACAGTGTTGGACAATAGGTGGCTGGTACGGGAACATAATAAACATAATGCTCCTCCAAAATATCGGAGTACGATGACCTCAAGCCTCTCCTCCACCTTTATAGTGGAGTATTTGAGATATGCTTTGGCTGAGACGTTACAATGAAGGTGATTGGAATCCTTCTGAGTGAAGAATTCAGGGTCAGCTGTTTTATAAGATCTGGTGTCTTCATGTGCTGATTCCTTGTGTGATTCATTCTGGTTCATCAGCTCTGGATGGAGATCTACAGGCTGTTGAGAGATGTAACGACACAACGCTGCATTTTGGTTTTTAGCATCTCTTTAATTAACAAGTCGTTGACAGTCGGTCGGTCAGCTCTTCTTCTCTTGGCCTCTTATTTCATCGCAGGGGGCGTAAGGATGCTTTATATTGACATCTCACCCAGATACAGAACTCACAGACCTCACAGGCGGCGGCCGGCTCATTGACACAAAGCCGGCCGCCGTGTAATCCGTCTCTGACTTCTCGCCTCGCGGGTCAGCAGAACAACCTGCTCTCCTGACCACTGACAGCTGAGCCAGGGGCAAACACACACACACACACACACACACACACACACACACACACACACACACACACACACACACACACACACACACACAGTGAAGATGTGATGTGTTGGGCGAAGCCAACAGACAGCTTCTATCTTCTATCCTCAGGAAATCCCATTCACTCTGG
>CAAKHC010005098.1:2850-13553 GCA_901007825.1 Macroramphosus scolopax | reverse complement strand
GGGGGGGGGGGGGGGACCAGGGGATTTAGGAAGAGAGTCAAGTTCCAGCAGACAAAATCCACAGACCTTCACTGGGATTTATTTAGTAAGGGCAGCAGTGTGTGTGTGTGTATTTATGTGTGTGTTTGTTTGTGTCCCTGTCTGTGTTTTTGTTTATGTGTGTTTGTGTTAGTTTGTGTCTGTGTGTTTTTGTTCATGTGTGTGTTTGTGTGTGTTTATGTCCGTGTGTGTGTGTGTTTGTGTATGTGTGTTTGTGTATATGTATGTGTGTGTGTTTGTGTATATGTATGTGTGTGTGTGTGTATGTGTGTGTGTGTGTGTGTCTTTTCTTCTCGTAAAGGGAAGCAGTTTCCGACACTTTTCTTTTCTTGCTTGATCAACATGTTCTTGTTATCGACCGTGACGAACTGTTGCAGTGTGAAAATGTGAACCAAGGCTGTAAAAGAGGAGACTCTCTGACTAGAAAGGCAAACTTGGAGTACGACACTCTTGAAACTCTAACCGGCATCCGCACAAACACACCCACACACACCCACACACACATGTATGCAGACATATTTAGTTCATTAAGTACTTTCCTCTGAAAGCTAAAATTAGCTAACCTGATGTCACACTGTTAGCGTGTGGTTAGCAGCGGCCATAGAGCCAAACATTAACAGCTGTTAGACCATGTGGATCACATTATGTAGGTATGTGTTAACTTCAGCCCTCTTTCTTTCAGTGTGGGGGTCGGAGTGCCTCCTGGGGACCAACAGTAATCTTCTTGCTGCAGCACCGAGCGAGAACAATGAGGTCGATAAGCCCAAGAAGTCTGCATGCTCACTAATGGGGCAACTGTGCATCCACTCAATCAATTAAACTTGCTTTTGCTACTAACAGGCTCTGAAAGTAGTTAAATAAAAAATAACGTACAGAGAAGATCGAGCCTTGTGTTTGGCTTCTCGTTGTGTTTTATGTGGATAACAAGAAACATCAGTGTTCATTGCCAGAAAGTATCTTTAAGACATCGCCGAATTCATGAAATGTGGTATTGATTGTTTGTAAATGTTGTCATCCTGATGCCAGGAGCTCAGCCCACCTCCACCCTTTGTGCAGTGGATTTCTCCAGGACAAAGTTTGGTGTTGTATTTCTCATTTCGTCCAAACGGTTGCTGCTAACCGACCTGACCAGCACAGTGTTCAGTGTTTACATCCATGTGTAGCATGTAGCTAACTTCCTGGATTTACTTCAGCGTGTCCCTGTCCCCCTAAAATAGTTGATGAAAGCTTTGCAAAGTGTGGATCGCATCGATCTTTTAATACAAAGACTCTTCTGTGACTTTATTGCGACTCTCCACTCTGTCCTGTAACCAACCGTACAAACTGATGACTTCCTGCAACAGCAGAGCTCCAGAGACTGTACAGAGGGAGACAAGCCGCAGCCCCCCCGCACCTGGGCTTCATCGACGGACCACTCAGGTGGTGGCATCCTGTGTGTGCCAAAGGCCAAGGCAGCGTCTACATACATACACCCACAGTCCCGCTATCACACTGACATGGACGTAGATACAGAACAGTGAAGTAAATACAAACCGATGGCCAAAAGAAACCAGAAGTTATGAACCTTTTGATTATATTCACTCTACTGTTAACCTACGAGAAACCCCCGGAAGGAACAGATGATGGGCAGGCAGACATACCTGTATGAAGGTGTCGTATCACCTGACACGAGACAGAGACCAGCAGTAGAGTGCTAATGTACAGAGACGGGGAGTTTTATACAGGGAGGCGGAGTAGCAGTGTGTGTGTGTGTGTGTGTGTGTGTGTGTGTGGTTGTGTGTGTCCAGGGCTGATGGCCATGGGTGGATTAAATGGAGGCAAGATGAGCACCCCTCAGGATTAAGGAGAACAGAGGGATGACCTCACTGGACAAATGGAGGGGTGGTGCCACAGGGCAGGTGGAGGGGGAATGACAGAATGAAAGATGACGGGATGAATGGATGGAAGACAGAAGCTGGCAGAGAGGAACAAGAGGGGGGGGGGGGTCATTTATTAGCAGACAATCGTTATTTTTCATAAATAACTCAAAGATGGTTCCAGGAGACGTAGAACAAACGTACAGTATGGTGACATGCTAACGACGACGATGCTAAAGTGCAGAGCATGTTCACCCTCCGAGCTGTTGAGAATCCATCAAACATCCATCCAATAGTTGAGATATTTCAGTTTGAACCAACCAGTGGTTATTGACCTCCAGAAGTCGTACTGTGGCTTTACGTCAGTGTTACTGAAGCTTGGATGACTTGTTTCCAGCGTAATCGAGATGCTGTTTAAGCTCAGCTGAGCTCGTACCTCTGACTCCTCACCCCAACGGCCAAAGGCTGTTTCAGCAGGGTTGCTAGTTATTTTCTAATCGGGTTACAGACAGGAAAGTTGAATGACCCCCTTTGGATATCATCAATGGCAGGAAGCCCTTTGTCTACTCTGTTATTTTTACTCCTGCAGTCCATAGAGACAAACAGATGTGGATGCGAAGCCACTGTAGGATAAAAAAAGGAGTGAAGGAGGAGGGGACGGGCGGAGGGATGACCAGAGCCCATCCAGAAATAGAGGCGTGACTACTTCACCCATTCGCTTTTTCCATGGGGGGGCCGAGGTTTCCAGTTCAAAGAAAGAGCAGGACAGGGAGAAGCCACACGAACGCTGCAGTACAACAGTGTTTAGGAGGCAACGTCTCCTGATGGGATGTCTGCAAAGAACACTGTTATTTGGCTGAATAATCACAGACGTCCATCAAAACGATGCTGAATGAACATCTGATCATGTGTACAGCTATCAGGGTGGGGGTCGGGTGAAACGACCTGTAAAGTGAGGAACACCATTTCTATTATAGTAGTTATAGTTATAGTTATTATATATAGTTATAGAGAAAAATAAATGCTACATTTTGACACACGATGACCAGTTTCAATCTGGTTATTAAATATCTCAGCATCTGTTCTATCTTTAGACCGACGCTTCACAACCCCGTCAGTCCTCCTACAACTTTTTATGTTGTAGGAGGAAGTACTGTTGTTTCCGGGTGAATCAGAGATGGTTTCTGTTTTTTTTGTGTTACATTTTACACATGACCGCATGTGCTTTGCAGCATATTCTGCTTGTCCCTGCGTCCTTTGTGCATCGGAGGTTCCTTCAGGTCTTATTGGATAATGTTCCAATCAGGAATCCAGAGGCCTCTGCTGGGGTCAACACCAGGTCAGTACCTTGTCGATGCTTTAAACTAACAGCAGGCAGGTCCTTACTGTATTCTACAATCATTTAAAGGGAAATCACTTTTGTTTTTAAATCCTTAGTTTCTCCATCACAGAGCTTTTATCACTAATCATTGAGTTTGGATTCATGCTTCACTTGGGATTGTTATATTATTTACTCATTTTTCAGATGATTAGTTTGTCCGTGTTTCAGAAATTGAATGATTTTAACAATCGAAGTAGCAGCAGGAAGAAGCTCTGTTAGCACGTTAGCACGTTGAACAGTCAACAGCTGATGCAACTAGAATATTAGAAGCAGATGTTGGAGGACGTGAAGACTAGAATGTAGAATGTGGCCTGGGTGGCATATTTATCATGTTTCTCACATTTGTCACGAACACGCACGCACGCGTGGATTTCTGTCCAAACCCGGCCGGAGCCCGTCAGGTTCCAACATAACGACGGCACCTGACGGTCCCTGATGGTCCCTGATGGTCCCTGATGGTCTCATCGGTCCCTGATGGCCCCTGACGGTCCCTGACGGTCCCTGATGGCCCCTGATGGTCCCTGATGGTCCCTGACGGTCCCTGACGGCCCCTGATGGCCCCTGACGGTCCCTGACGGCCCCTGATGGCCCCTGACGCTCCCTGACGGTCCCTGATGGTCCCTGACGGCCCCTGACGGGCTCCAACGGGCTGGTTTTGAGTATCTGTGGTCTACTGCATACATCACATCCCTCGTGCTTGTGAAAGTAGTTTGACTCCAATGACTCTGACACTTACAATGAAAATAGAATATAAAATGTACAGAGGTGATTGAAGTAAACACATTGAAAGACTATTGATGAAAACTATTTTCCTTTCAAAAATATCAATAATTATCAGAATCATCTATTGGATGATACAAGACGATGTGCACGAGACAAGACAAGTTAATATTATAGACGCTGTAAATCAAATAGAAACAAAACAGTAGCAGCCGAAATCACTGAGTCAATTCAGGAACCGCCCGGTTAAGTAAGAAGAAAGATTTCCTGAGGCAAATGAGGCAAGGCTGAGTTCTGTTTCCTTTAACAAACGTCCGCTATTGTGAAAGTGACAGTCTTGCAATCCAGAGTTGCGATACAGTCACATGATGAAGCGAATGATGAAGAGCCTTTCATATGAAACAGCTGGCAGATGTTGCTACTTCCAGGAATGTATTTACAGGACTTCATTAAGGATTAATGTCAAACAATATGACAACACTCCAAATTGGATGCAACCAGGAACTCTCAGCTGTTTGGATCCAGCCCTTCATTCGGGGAAGGACTAATGAATCATCCTCTTGTTCTGTAGCTGACCTTTGACCCCTGACGTCAAACCGATGGAGGCCAATAGAAGAGACGGGGATGAATCAGCGTTTCACTGTGTCTAACAAGGTAATTCTAACATATTATACATCTAAAACATGTGTGATCTAAAGCAACCTGATATGGAGACTCTTCTCTCCACATCATCTACCAGGAAGTCACAATGAGCTCACTGAAGGAGGCGCTGTGGACGACTCTGGGGGATTTGAGGGAGCAGGAATTCAAGCAGTTGAAATGGTTCCTGCAGCAGGCAGACATCATGCACACGATCCTCCCACATCCTGAGGTGAACCCTGCCATCCCTGTCATCCGCCTGGAGAAGGCAGACAGGCAGGACACCGTGGTTCAGATGGTGCAGATCTACGGTCTTCACGAAGCTCTGGAGGTAACAAGGAAGGTTCTGACGAAGATCAACAGAAATGATCTGGTGCAGAGATTAGCAGACGTCACCGCTGCAGAAGAAGGTTTGTTGTGGGATGATACGATCACGTGTAATAGCTGTTGTGGAGCCTCTGTAACCTTCTCTGGTTCTTTCTGTCACGGTCTCAGTCGATGATGCTCGGAGCAATTCAGAGAGCAGAGACGCCTCCTGGAATCCATCACCATCCATGTGTTCCTCCCTGGTCAGCACAGACAGTCACACTGACGGTGAAGCTTCGTTTGATCAACTCTTGCTGCTTTGTTTATCTTGTTCTATTACAATGATTCATTTTTGTTGATGTTACTCAATAATAAAGTGTAAAGGCAGCCAACATCTTTGTGTTGAGCTTTGTCTGCTATCATGTGCACAAAGCTGCAGTGTGAAGCTTTAAGGTCGGTGGAAAAACAGCTGTGAGGTGAAGTAAAGACACCATGACGTCCTGTTCATCACCGGGCTTCCAGGTTGAGCCTCAGAGAGGCAGTTTCAGATGTATCTAACAATGGACGTTACAGACATGAGAAACAGATTCATCAGTTCATCATGTGTGGACAACCAAGCACAGCATCAGGACCGGCTCGTGGGATGCAACGAAGAAAGTGGAGACGACGTGGCAGTTTTTATTTTGATGAATACATGTCTTATTAAATATATTCAACAAAGCATAGAAGAACTGCCAAAAGAGCTCAGTGTAATAAATAAATGTCCTCTGTTATTTTGTTCCACACAGACTTGATGGTACCAGTACCAGCGCCTCCACAGCCAGTCACAACATTCCAACAAATCCTCCAATCGAATCTCCAGAACCGGTTTATGTGTATACAAGAAGGACTGTCGGAGATGGAGGACAAGCTCAATCTGGACGACATCTACACGGAGCTCTACATCACAGACGGAGGTGACATGCAGATAAACAGGCAACATGAGATCAGGCAGATTGAGATGATGTCCAGAAGGCCACCAGGAGCAGAGATATCCATCAGACCTTGTGACATCTTCAAGCATCCTTCTGGGAAGTACCAGCCCGTCAGAACGGTGCTGACCAATGGGATCGCAGGAATCGGGAAAACGTTCCTTGTGCACAAGTTCATCCTCGACTGGGCTGAACGAAGAACCAACCAAGATGTGCATCTCATATTTCCCCTCACCTTCCGCCAGATGAATTTACTGAAGGGAAGACGGTTTTGTCTTGCAAAGCTTATTCACAAATGTGTGAGGGAAAGCAAAGACATCAAAGAAGAGGCTCTTAATTACATTTTCACAGCGCTGCAGATGTCGGGAAACACCAACTACGACAAGAGTAAATTCAAACTGATGTTTGTGTTGGACGGATTCGATGAGAACCGCCTCCAACTGGACTTCACCGCCAGAGAAGAGTACACTCTGGATGTGACCCAGCCAGACGTGGTGGAAGGACTCCTGGTGGCCCTCATTAAGGGAACTCTGCTTCCATCTGCTCGTCTCTGGATAACCACACGACCTGCTGCAGCCAATCATATCTCTCTCAAGTTTGTAGACATCGTATCTGAAGTGAGGGGGTTCACTGACCCCCAGAAGGAGGTGTACTTCACCAAAAGACTGAGTCATGCTGAGCACGCCAGCAGAGTCATCTCGCACATCAAAGCGTCACGGAGCCTCCACATCATGTGCCACATCCCCGTCTTCTGCTGGATCACAGCCACCGTGCTGGAGGACATGTGGAAGACCAGTGAGAGAGGAGAGCTGCCCAAGACCCTGACGGGGATGTACACAGAGTTCCTGGCGTTTCAGATCAGACAGACGAAGGAGAAGTATGGCACCAAAAAGAGCATTCAGTACATTCAGTCACTGGCAAAACTGGCTTTTTACCAGCTGGAGAAAGGGAACCTGATCTTCTATGAGAAAGACCTCCAAGAGAGCGGCATTGAATTCAAGGAAGCCTCCGTGTACTCCGGAGTGTTCACACAGATCTTTAAGAAGGAACACTGGAGGAACAAGGACAAGGACAAAGGAAGAATGTTCAGTTTTGTCCATTTGAGCATTCAGGAATTTCTGGCTGCTTTTTATGTTGAACTGTCCCTCATTAACAGCAACAAGAATGTGATGGTTGAATCCCAACCAATGTACAAATACCTGCTGTTCAGTAGAACATCTACAACGGAGGTCAATAGGGTTGCTATTGACAAGGCCTTAGAGAGCCCAGATGGACACCTGGATCTTTTCCTCCGCTTTCTGCTGGGCCTTTCAGTGAAGGTCAATCAGGATCTCCTGACGGACCTCCTGAAACCGAAAACAATGAGCTCGAGCAGCAATCAGGAAACCGTCAGGTACATCAAGAAGAAGATCAGAGAGACTCCCTCTCCAGAGAGGAGCATCAACCTGTTTTACTGTCTGAATGAGTTGAACGATCACTCGTTAGTGGAGGAGATCCAACATTACTTGGGGTCGAGAAGCATCGCCAGGAGGTATCTCTCTTCGGCTCAGTGGTCCGCTCTGGTCTTCATTTTACAGTCATCAGAAAAAGAGCACGATGTGTTTGACCTCAAGGAATACTGTGTCACAGAGAAAGGTCTCCTGAAGCTGCTGCCGGTGTTCGGAACCTCGGTCACGTACCTGTAAGTGGTGAGAACTGTCTGAAATAAACAGCGGTTGTTGGAAAGCAAAATGAAAATCATTTTTTCTTAACCCGTCTCCCTCTGTTGATCCCTTCAGACTGAGTGGCTGTAATCTGTCAGAGACCAGCTTCAAGGCTCTGGCCTCGGTTCTCACCTCAGAAACATGTAATCTGAGGGAACTGGACCTGAGCAGCAACAACCCTGGAGACTCAGGGGTGAAGCTGCTCTCCGTCGGCCTGCTGAGTCCTCACTGCAGGCTGGAGGTCCTCAGGTGAGTCAAACACAGACGCTGATCTAAGAGAACAACAACGTACTTTACTCTCCCTTTCATCCCTACCTGTAGGTTGACTGACTGCAACCTGTCAGAGGGAAGCTGTGAAGCTCTGGCCTCGGTTCTCAGCTCCCAGACTTGTAATCTGCGAGAGTTGGACCTGAGCAACAACGACCTGCGGGACTCCGGGGTGAAGCTGCTGTCTGCAGGGCTGCAGAGTGAACACAGCACGGTGGAATCTCTCCGGTAGGACAAATAAAGGCTACATAATATCACATTCAGCTGTACGAATGTTCAATGGAATCATGAAATTCAAGCATGAAAGAAAACATTTCAATATACTCGAACTCGTGTTCTTTTTCATGTTTTAAGGCTGAATTTCTGCAAGCTGTCGTGGATGAGCTGTGAAGTTCTGGCCTCCATTCTCAGCTCGTCTGGCCTCAAACACTTGGAGCTGAGTAACAACGACCTGCGGGATTCAGGAGTGAAGCTGCTTTCTGCCGGACTGAGGACTCCACAATGTAGACTGGAGACGGTCAGGTCAGACCTCATCAACAGATCTCATTCATGACTGTGGCACAATTGGTAAAACCAACTTCTGCAGTGTGAAAACAACAGTATGTGTGTGTAGGTTGTCTGGTTGTCTGGTGACAGAGGAAGGCTGTACTTCTCTGGCCTCAGCTCTGAGCTCCATCTCGTCCCCCCTGAGAGAGCTGGACCTGAGCTACAACCATCCAGGAGACTCGGGAGCGTCGCTGCTCTCTGCTGGACTGCAGGATCCGAGCTGGCGTCTGGAGACTCTCAAGTATGGACACACATTAAACGGGAGGAGGCAGGCAGACACATGCACTGACCGTGTCATGCTGTCACATTCAGGAATGATAAATTGTATAAATGAGGCAATCACTGAAAGAGAACTTCATTTCCTTCGCTTCTGGTCCCTCCAGGGTCGACTACAGCGGACGGCACTGGCTGAGATCCGGTCTGAAGAAGTGTATGTGAATATTCAATTTGCTTCATGCAAACATTCTGGATTTCTATTGTCCTACTGTGTTTAAGCTGAGAGTTCATCAATGGGGCGTGGAACCGTTATCAAGAGAAGCCAACAGGTCTGACACTAACGCTTGTGTTGATGTTCCATCAGATACCTGCGTTCTCACACTGAACCCCAACTCAGCACACAAGGACCTGATCCTGTCTGCCAATGACAGAAAAGTGGCCAATGGGGGTGAAGCGCAGCCATATGCAGATCACCCTGAGAGATTTGACCTCTGGTTCCAGCTGCTGTGTAGAGAGGGTCTGACTGGCCGCTGCTACTGGGAGGTGGAGTGGGAAGGAAGGATCCGGGCTGCGGTGACTTACAGAGGAATCAGCAGGAGAGGCAAAGACTTTGACTGTAGTTTTGGATGGAATGAAAAGTCCTGGAGTCTGGAGTGCACCGATGAGGGGTACTACGCTTGGCACGGTAAAACTGTATCCAACCTACGGCACCACCCCCTGGACACTGCAAGAATCGCAGTGTATCTGGATTGGCATGCTGGCACTCTGTCCTTCTACAGATTCTCGTCCGACACACTGATTCATCTCCACACCTTCTACTCCGGATTCACTGAACCCCTCTACCCCGGGTTCTGGGTTGGGTTAAACAGCTCAGTGACTCTGTGTCAGATGGAGGAGGCGGAGTTGTCCCTGGCTTGAAGAGGGTGTCAGGGAAACACACAAGGAAAGAAAAGTCACGGTGGCAGACGATCAGCAGGCCACAAAACAGAGGAGAGTCAGATCGGACCAGATGAACCACTCGACGTCCAATAACAACTTCAGAAACTGTCTTCTGCTCTGCATCGTTTACTATGTTAAAGTAGCAGCTGGGATCACATTCTTCTGCTATCACTGATTCTTGACGCAATCTGAGGTTCAACCGTTAGTAAAGTTTCCCCTCGAAAAGTAACATCCTGCCAATAAACCCTATTTTAAATAGTGTAATATTTATAGGACATGTTGGGTGCCTGTTATCTGTCGTGCCCCTCCAGGGGGCGTAGTTTTCAGAGTGTGACACATGGCGCTCTGTCTCTTTAAGCTGTTAACCGCCCCTCAATTTCCTGTAAACTATCTGTATTGTAACAAGTCTTGCTTGTGGATACAAACTCAGTTGTAAGCTTCAGCAGACTGTCGGGACAGCAGGTGTCTAGTGTCAAACACCCGTCTGCACCGTGAGGCTCAAACATCCAAACGCAGGAACAAGAAGAACACATGCTAGCGGACGGTGACTGTAAAAAATACATTTAATATCACGGTAAATTCAAAATACATGACTAACTGGACATGTCTTCTGTAGTATCATGAAGACAAGACAGGCATGGTGACAGTGAGGATCTGAGACAGGAGGACAAAGACAGCTGGTTTAGAAACACATGTGTGTTCAAATGAGTGTGTATTGATGCCACAGTAAACATGCTTGTTGTGCTAATGTGTGTGTGGTATTTTACAGCTCTGTTGTTGTCTGTACCTGAGTGCTGTTATTGTACTGCGCAACACTGGACTCCTGTTGGATGAGGAAGGGATGGAAGATGTCGAGATGGAAGAGCGAGGGCCGAGCAGTCAACACGAGTCGGTCCTCACCGACGTCCAGAACCAGAGAGCGAGATGATGCCTGCACGACAGCCCAATTAGCTCAGCATGGATGTGCTCTATATGTGATGACACTGACATCCTGTCTGTGATCAGTACAGACTGGGTGAACTAGGAGACGCCCTCATCTCAACTGATTATACAATATTTAAAGAAGTAGTTCAATACTTGTTTGGAATATTTGCTCCTTTGCTTTGTTGAAGAATCAGGG
>CAAKHC010005097.1:10976-21421 GCA_901007825.1 Macroramphosus scolopax | reverse complement strand
ACAGACACACACAGACATACACACACACAGAGAGGCACAGACACACACACACACACACACACACGGACACACGGACACACACACACACAGACATACATACACACTCTCACACACTACACACACACACACACACACACACACACACACACACACACACACACACACACACACACACACACACACACACACACACACACACACACACACACACACACCATTATTCTCTATTGTGGTGTTTCCCTGTGGACTCCTGCTTCAATAGGATTCAGAGAACAATGTCGAGAGGATATAGCAGGTCAGGAGGAGAGATGGAAAAGAACCTTTGTCTGCTCTGCTGCCCTTATGGAGACGTTCAATGTTTAGGAAATGGATGGCACACACACACAAACGCACACACACACTCATGCACACAAAGTTTTAGAAAACATTGCAAGAAATTCCGAAGTCCAAAGCAGGAAATATGGGAAGAATGTCCATTGATGTAAGACTAGATGTGTATAAGACATAAGAAAAGTAATTGATGAATTCAAACCTTATACTAACAACGCAGAGTACATTGGAGTTGTTACACAAAATTAAGAATGATTGAACAATCAGGTTTTCTCTCCAAGAGTCACCTTCAAATCCCTCTGGGAAACTGGGCTACTAATGTTAAACACCCATTCAAACAACCTGTTAATCCATCAGTAAAATAGTTATTTTGCAAACCAGAAAAGAAGCATACGGGTTGCCGTGGTTACCTGCACATTCATACGGACCTTGGATTTCACACTAGTCAAACAGTTGACTGAATCTTAATGGACACCTGACAGCACCGTAGCACTCTGTAGCAGACCGACAGCGACGGAGAGAAGGTGAGTCACCTTTCATCCCGCATGAACCCGTCTACCTCCGAGGACAAAGCTCTGAATGGAAGAAAGTGGGGGAGGAGGGGCAGAGGTGAAGGGTGAAATGCCAAACCACTCCTTAGATTAACGCGTGTGTGTGCATGCGAGACAGACAGCGAGAAGGAGAGCTATACGGTGCTCATTATATAGCGGTGCTGACAGACGACCTTTTAACTTTACATGTGCATCCTCATCCTGCTCTACACGGTGGACGAGGGTCCACGTTAAAGAAAGGAAGACAGAGAGAGAGAGAGAGAGAAAGAAAGAAAGAAAGAAAGAAAGAAAGAAAGAAAGAAAGAAGTGGCAGCAGCAGGGGTTGTGAAGATGGGAGTGAAGAGCGAATGAGGGAAGAAAGGAGATTGATGGAAAGAAAGGTCAGGGACTCCCCACTGACAGACAGCTTTGTATGTAGCCAGCCACTGAAAAGACACACACACACACACACATACACACACACACACACTGCTCAGTGAAGAACTGGTTCATGATCTTCCCCTTCGTCTTCACACCGAAGGTCCTCTGAACTGTTTTAGACCGAGCCAACCTCAGAACTGATCCACATCAGACCTCCGCCTGCCGGGGAGCCCGTACCTGCCCACAAGCGACCGCTTCTGCCGAAAAGAACCTCTACATCCACTACAGTTCTACTAACTTACAGGATGTTGCGTCCTTTGATGTAATTCTAAGAATATGAAACAACACTCGCTCATCGATCCCTAGAAGCAACACAAAACTTGAGCAAACCAGTATCGTGACAAGAAAACATGTTGTTTGGTAGAATGGTGACCTCATGAACCTGCTGATATCTGTCCATTTCCAACATCATCATCATCATCTCCCATCACATCACAGCAGAGCAGTGCAACACCACAGCTTCTCATTCCTGGCAGTCAGAAGCAGAAATAAAGATGTCAAGAGAGGAATCAAAGAGTTCCTGGTCTGACGTGAACATGGATGATGTGTTTGTGAAGGAGTGACATTAACAGATGAGTAATTAACGCGCAGAATACTTTGAAACATTTATTACACCATCGCACCCGACATTTGTTTGAAGTTTGGATATGTTCCGGGACACTTGCGGTGGCTAAAGGATCCGTTTATCCCGAATGTATGAAGCCTGTTGATATGTGATCACACCTCCACTCACCAGTCCCGGTGCGCCCTGAACTCTCCACGAGAAACAAAAACTTCCGTCCTCCTCCTCTTCCTCTTCAGTTGCTCAGCGCATGCAGAGCCCGGTGCTCCTGGGGACGGAGGTGCCCGGTACTTTCTGCTCCGGAGGCGGCGGGTGTCGGCGGGTTGACAGGCGGCGTGAGGTGCGGAGAGGCGGAGTGCTGCTGCGCGACTGTTACGGAGGAAGAGAGCCCGAGCTGCTCTCGTCCCTCCCGGTGACTTTGTTTCTGCTCGCCTGGCAGCCACTCACCGTCCGCGGCGCCCTGCCTGCCGCTCACCTCCCACTTAAAGGGCGAGGGACTATTTCCAGGTTGTGCCGGGGACAGAGAGAGAGAGAGAGAGAGAGAGAGAGAGAGAGAGAGAGAGAGAGAGAGAGTCAAAACAAAAGAAAGAGTGGAGGGGGGGTCGATATAATCTGTCAATGGCTTCTTGACACATTTTCACACAAATCGATCCAGCTGTCGATGAGTATCGATGTCTCGGTCTCCATCATCTGGATCCATATTCAGCCCGGGTCCATCCTGTCAGCTTCATCGTAATTAGCAAATGTTATAAACCTTCAACTGGGAACTACGAAACTAGACCTCCAATAAATTATCATCACTGTCGAATCATTTATAGATTCTTTTTCTTTTCCTTTTGTTTTTTCTTCTTCAACGAACCTCTCGGCCAACAATCACAATATCACACAGCTTAATTGATTCATTTCACTTTAATATGAAACACTCATGTATTCTAACTGTTGTGTTAAGATGAACTGTGAGGCCAGTTTGTAAAATAAAATGATGAATTGTGCATGAAGTCCATGGATGATGTTTTTTTAACTCGTAAACTTTACGACACAGCTGCAATATTTGGTAAAGTTGATGTCCTGTTTTTTTCAACATTTTAAATTCTTCATTCTGTTCTGTTGCACGATGAACAGATGAAAGAATGAGGGTTGTGGCCTGTTAGACGGCTTATTACAGTTCATAATCTCTTTAGTCTTTAATGACAAATCCATCTGATGAATGAATTATTACAGAACTTAAACTAGAACTGTTTTAACTGACTCATGATTCTAAGAAAACTCTAATTGAGTCCGTGCCTATTAATTTGAACTTTCTGGATGTAGTTAGAGCTGGAAGAAGAAGAAAACCAGTTATCATTTGTTTGATATTAATCCCTCTGTTATATTAAAAGTCAGCAATCTATTGGCCAAGGAAATATCAATCTGAATTATTTTCAATGACTTTGTAGAATTGTTTTCCGTTATTGTGACTGATTATCACCGGTCATTTTAATTCTCATGTTTATAACCCTTAGGATGGGAAAGCTCAAAACTTTTTGGGTTATCCTTAAAAGACTTTTAGACTGATATATATATATATATATATATGGACCTGGTTATTTCCAAAGGTCTTTAAACCTCCAAATGGATAATGGATGGATCTCAGGTGATGTCCATGATACATTCGTCTCTGTCAACATCAGCCCACCATTTTCTAGACTATTTCTATTCTAATCTTTAATGTCATTGATGAAATACCACCTGTTGGAGTCAGAATCAGTTCTGGTGAGCAACAGGCACTTTGGAGGAACATCAAATGTTTCAAAAAGAGTGTGTCAGGAAGCTGAGAGTAAATGGATGGAAACAAATCTCCAAATTGACTGTGATCCCGATAAAGATTCTGTCACCACAATCACCATTAAAACAAAGATAAACTCCTGTTTCAGATCATCAATTAAAAGAATAATAACGCTTGCAAACTATTTGCAATTCCTCCAAAATTCCCTTCAACAGCGTCATGTAGAGGATTTGCTTCTTCTTAAGCAGAAAAGTTTTGGCTAACTTCCTTATTTAAGTTAATTAATACCACCTCAGCAATCATCTACAGCTAATCTGGTAAAGATGGGTCACTCTGACCTCATAAGGTTCACAGCTCTTGATGTCATCGTTTATACGTCTTAAATCGTCCACGCGCTAGCTTGGATTGCTACATTCGGTTTTAATAAAAGTTCTTAGTTGCCTAGCAACAGATGTATTTCAGCATACAGTATCAGTATTCAGTATACCAGCTACCGTTAAAATACCTCATCTGGCTGCATCGGTGGTGAATAGGTAACAGGCCCATATATTATATATATACATATATATCTTAATACACCCGTGGAAAGTGTATTAACTATTTCAGAAGCTGCAGATTTCTTCAGTTAAACACACAGGAGTGTTTTGAGGACATATTTACTGTCTGCACTCTTCTTTATAGTCTGTCTCTTCTGGTATGAAATCTGTTGTACAAATGAGTTTCGCCCAGACATGCCGACCAACTCCGAGCACCACAAGCTGTTGGATCAGTCTGTGTTTGTTGGTGTTTGTTTGATGGGGTTTTCATGTTTGACATTAACCTATTATCCTGGGTTTTTTCAACAGCAGCTCCTGCTTGCGGTTCTCTGCCTCGCTGCTCTCTAGCCTCCGGGCCATCTATTCAACACCTCCCGTTCTTCCCATCGCCGATCCCCAGGACCGTCCACTTGAGCCTCGTGGTTAAAAAAAAAGATGGGATGGAATATTTCTGACGCAGTTAACAAATAAATACTGAGATGAGCGATCACTGTAAATAATGCATGACAGTGATGCTGCAGGTTGTAGTTCGGTAATGTAACACTGCACACTAGAAAACGACTTCTCCATTTCCACACGCAGAGCATCAGTGTTTCTATTGATTTGGTTTGACCATGTAGTGGAACAAATGGGGAAACAAGAAATACATCCTCGTATTCACAGGTGATACAAGCTTTAATTGAAGATGGTCCAAATATTTGCAGAAATAGAATGAGAATCACATTTTCAGTGCCCGTTTCACAGGATCCTTCAACCTCCTCTCTTTAATGGTGGTCAAAGTCGCATTACTGTCACATAATATTACATTTTCCAGAGCTTGTTCAACAGTTATCATGTCACCAAGGACCCGTGCTGCTGATGGAGCTGTCATCATTGCCATCATTGCCATCGTCAGGGTCTCTGCTGCAACTGGCCCGACCTCCGGCTCCACCTGTGCATCCACCTGGTCCCCGATTGACAGCAGCTCTTCAGTTGTTGGTCCAACCTCAAAGGTCCTCACAGCTCTGCCCCGACCTCCAACCTCACCCCTGGACTACCCTTCAGAGCAGCTCCTCCTTGGTCATAGCCTCCCTTCTTCTCTTTGGTTACATAACAAACATCCTCCACTTCACAGGTTGTACAAGCTAGCAAATATCTGCAGAAACGGAGGGGTATGTTGACCCCCCCCCCCACCCCCCCTCTGAGGTGCACATTTTAAATGCCCATTTTAAATGGTTCACATGGTTTGTGTACGGTTTACAATATTGTTATTGTTTTTCAATGTATATGATTACTTGTGGTTTGATCAGCAGTTGATTGGATGTCTCTCCCATGCAGGTCAATAATCCCCAAAACAAACAGAACAACAGAAACAATGCTAACTGACAGTCATTGCTGCTAAGTGGAACGGTTGTACTTTGTCCGTAACTATGATCAGTTGTTGGTATTTTCTGCTCAGTTTTAATTTCAGATGAAGAGCCAACTGTGAGAGTAAGAGATGCATTTTCCACCCGTACCTGTGTTAGTGTGGACATGTTGTACAGTGGACTTGTCGAGTCTTTGTGGAGGAGACAAACAAGCTTTCAGAGCAAAATATGTTACCGAGAAGAAGTGAAGACCTCATATGAAGACAGATAGAAAAGGAAAGAAAGACAGAAAGAACCGGCGAGGTCATGGGAGTGCACACAGTTAGGAGAAGATAAAAGGAGGCACAGCTGAATGGGGACAGAGAGAGATAGAGGGAGAAAGGAGGAGAGAATGAAAGAGAGGGAGAGAGAACGAGGTAGAGAGAGGTTGGCTGTGCACTGGGGGAGCTGATGTGCCATTTCTAATCCCTCCTGTCCGTGGCTTTGTGCCGTGGCCCAGCAGGAAGTGGGAGCTGGGCAGACAACAATTAACAAAAGAGCTGTGAAGAATACAATTAGCCATCAATGGCCAACCACAGGCCTTTGTGCCTGTCACCATGGAGACGGCACAACACCACCATACGGTGATTACAAAACCCTGTTCTACACTTCTTTTTTTCCCCTCTCCATCCCTCTGTCTCTTTCACTCTTTCTCCTTTTTTCCACTTTTCCCTTTTCTTCTGTTTCAAAGTAACATTCCTTTTTTTTCCTCTTCAGTTCACCTTTTCAGTCTCTCTTACACACTCACGCACACACACACACGCACACACACACAGAGTTGTATGTGCTGCTCAACATGTGAGGACCGAGTACCTTTGTAGGTAGCTCAGTTCAGGTTCCTTTCATTTCTAAGAATGACTGACGGACCGAACATTTATAACTTAAACCACCTTTATAAGGCTATTAGGATATAAATGGACGCAGCAGCCTGACTGCACGTTCAGCCGTGTTAATCTCAAGTCCATGTCAGGTGTGAAGCATCTCGAATTGAACCTTCTTGACTGATGGCAACCTCACCTTATACTTTGGTTGGAAAACATCCAGCTGTGCACGCAGGTGGGCACTGACTTTAACCATTGACTGACAATGAACTTGGTTTGGTTTTGCCAGGCTCTGTCGCTTAAAGGGCCCATAGTATGACTCTTTTTCAACAAGTTAAATGGGTCTATGAGTTCCAGGAAACATGTCTCTGAAGTTGTTTGCTCTAAATAGCTTTTTGGAAAAGATTCTTGCCTACTTCTACCACCCTCCGTCTGTGTCCCTGTCCTACTGCGCTGTTTCTGCTGCTCATTACATATTCATGAGCTGCTGCTCATTTGTCAACGCCCACTCATTAACTGTTACCATGGTAACGGGGAGAGTGCTCGGCTCTAGTCTCAAACATACTCGTTTTGCCCGGGCCAACGCTAATTTAGGAATATGCAAATGTTTGAGTCCAACGCGTCACCGAACCCTGCCGATTGTGAACAGCTCACCCGGAGACTGAAGGCAGGAGGCATTCAAAAAAACCCATCTAACTCAAAATTGCATGGATAGTTTTCAAAGTTTGTATGCGTGTGAACTCACCAGAGACACAAGATAACACCCCAAATAATAGCGAAAGTGTTTTTTTTTTTCACAATATGCCCTTTAAAGGAAAGAGTTTTGCTCAGAGTCTCCAGCTGCTGCTGCTTCAACACACCTCTACTAATGCCGCTCAATTGCTTGATTGCAGTCACATACCAAATATCAAAGTTGTATTATTTGGAATGGGGGCTGGGTGCGACCCAGCACAGATTAAAGCACAGGGAACCCCCAGCTGTGCATATTGTTAAGGATTGTTTGAGAATAATTCAAAACAAGCGAATGGATTTCTACATTTACTGCTATGCGGGAGATCTCACGGTCTGTTCTCCAACATAAGTTCATTGTACATGTAATATTTGACAGAATGCAACCAGGAGATGATGTCTCTGCTCTGTTCTCCACCAACAACTCACTGGGGCAGTTCAGGAAGTTGACTTATTGGCTGGGTCGTGATTGGATCCTGCAGATACAAGCGTGCCATGCAGCAACAAACCAAACTAAACAGACAATGATGCGTCTCATCTATCTGCAATGTGTGCATCTGCCTGAAGGCGTCTGGATCACGAAGCCCCGCCGATGTCGAGCAGTTCAGCCCACAGTTCATTGCATCCTACCGTTGAATAAAACCCTCCACAAAGAGTGCCAGGGTCCGCTGATCTGACGTGAGATCTCAGCCATACGAAACAGGAAGCAATTGAGACATTCAGGAAGCTTTGCGACAGAGCCTCTGGGTATTGAGCTCTCATTTGCTTTAATCTCTGTGTTGATATGAAGAAGTGGGACCTGCAGCTGACTGTTTCACTGACGTTGGTGCACTTTTAGTTATTTTTCTGCTCCTGACTCGTTCCTTCCTTTTGAATTCTTAAGTAGTTCCTGTTTTATTTTGAAATTACACTTCCCTGTGTGTTTAAGTGTGTGCTACTTCCTGTGCTCAGCTATCAATCGTTTATTAATCAATCCTCGTCTGCCCTGTTCCCTTTGTCACCTCAGCCTCAGTCCTCGTGTCTTCGCCACCTGAGTCCTGCTGTGTGATTAGTTATCTTGTATTTTAGTTCCTTTGTTTCGTTCTGTCTTTGTCAGATCCTCCGTGTTGTTCAGCAAGCCTGTAGTTTCTTCTTGCCTGTATGATTTTCCATTGTGTCTTGTCAATTTCTTTCTCTTTGCTTGCTTGTTTTGTATTAAAGTATTACGTTCTTTATTTCCTTCCTGCCTGAATATATGAGTTTGGATCCACCTGCCGACCCTCCATACAACATACTCTTTATATATTAAGTGGTTAATCACATTCAGATAAATGATTTAATGTCGGCTACAACACAACTTAACTTTTAACGTTTTTATTATGTTATAAGAGCGTGAGGGGCGTCTGCACCTTCCAATGCTCATTGACACACAACGGTATCAACCTATGTCACAATGCTGTTGATGAAGTCAGAGCTCAGGCCACACGGTTCTTTCCTTCCCTTCCACACGCCACTGACCTTCCATTTACCAAGAGGGTTAATATATTGACTTTACTTGTAAACTCACAACTGTCATCGAAGCGGCTGCCTTGACTCAGCGTGGCCATGTGACTCATTATCTCTTCACCGATTGTGTCCGACAGTCAGACATCATGCACATCAGACTACAATTAATCTAACCTCATTTCTTTCTTCGGTTAACACAGCCTGATGTCAGATATTGTGGTGCTTGTTCAAAGTTTGGAGCTTTGGTTGGAAAACTGTCGACTTTGCAGCACTTTATCCAAATATTCACCTCTTTCTTGTGAATATCATGAAATCATAATCATCGTGTTGGACAAACGACGTCTCCTGACCTTAGATGAGGGTATTGCATTTTGTTTGTTGACATCAGGGGGAGGGTCCGGCAAAAATGTAAATAAGCCTGCTGACAGCAAATGAGACTCAGCCCCCGTCCCCGACCCGTGTTTGTTGCAAACCTGTTGTGCTGTTTGTGTCACCTACTTTAAAAAACATGCAACTATTGTTGATCTGACAAAGCGTCTGAACAATGGCGAAAAATATGTTTTTCTGAATGACTACCTTCAGCCTGCCAGCAGCAACACAATGTTGCAGCTATTATTTCTGATTGTGTTTTTGATTCCCATAGCCGCCGAAGTTATACCCTGCTGCGCCGCGGTCGCCGAGCCGTTTCTTCTTGTGCAAAAGCTCCGTGTGTTCACCTTTGCATAGAGAAAAAGATCAACTTTGAAGTTTAACCACTCTTGTTGTTGATGCCCACAGGAAGTAACAAAACATTTCGTTTTTTTCAATCTTCTCATTTCTGTGTAAAATGCATGGTTAACGTGATCTGAAGTGCTCTGAACGAGGCTCCTGTCATCATTCCTTTTCTGCACCGTCACTCATTCTGCACCAAACAAACTGAAACTGAGTTACTTTGTTTCTACTGCAAAACTCATCCCTCACTAATGTTGCCAGTTGTGCTTCGACAAGCCGTGATGTCTTTGTTTATTTCAAACTAACAGTCACGTTTGTCACACAACCAGTGGACCAAAGCAAAAATAACAAATCCAAATGCTTGTTTCTTATTCAATGCTTCAATCTGGAACAACAGGTAATTCAGACAGAGATTAACTAAAGTCAAATAAATAAAAATGCTTTGCAGAGGAAAAAAATAAAAGATCATTTTGAAGTCATTCCTGAGATACAGGATCAAAGTTTACGTTGTGTGATACCACCATGTGCACACTTCTTCTTTATGGTTTTGCAATTATCATACAAATTCACATATTAATTAGACTTTCACAATGTAAATTATGAGCTGAATTACGGTTGTCAGCTGGTTTACATTGATCAATTTATCAAAGCTATATGTTGAATGAATAAAGCCTTTTTCACCAAGTTTAATCACAGCTCAGTTATAGTTCTTGTTTCTCGTTGTGAAGGATTAAGATGTTGAGAAGATACAAGATAGCTACTAAACTCAGCTATTTTCATATACAATTGACTTAAATAATAAGATTCTCATATTAAAAGTTCTTGGATCAGTAAGTGTTTCCTGACTCTTGCCGCTGCTCGCTCGCCCTGCAGCGTCCATCCAATGTCAAGCGCTATCTCTCTGTATGGAGTTTGCCTTCGGTAAGTCTGTTAATTTCACTGTAGAGTTCATCTACATTGGTGTAAACATGGTAAAGAATCGTAACCAGAAAGCAGTCGGACTCTTGTTAAGAGAGAAAGCAAACACACAACACGTTTTTTTAAGCTGCACACCGACCCGTGCTGCCCACGTTGGCAGTTGCTGGAGGCGGCACAACCTAATCTACATGCCACATGTCATAGCAACCCCAGCCCCAACTGAAGTCAGATA
>CAAKHC010005096.1:6575-21660 GCA_901007825.1 Macroramphosus scolopax | reverse complement strand
CAAGAAGGAAGGTCCAGCTGAAGGAGCCTTTCTGTTCCACCCAGATACAATCGGTACCAGTTTCTGCCCGACAACACCCGGCCCTGGTGCACGCTGGTGTTGAGCAGGTGTCTGTATCGAGGGTCAGCTGGTGCCTGTGTGTGTCTGACATTCTCACCCGTCCTCACACACACACTAAAAGCTTTTTTCCTTCGAGAACAAAACAAACTACATTAACATTAAAAAAAAAAACATTCTTAAGCCATTTGAGTTGGGAACCTACAGACTCCCCGACGGGGCTCAGTGAACCAGTAACCTGCTCCGGGGTCCGGACGAGACTCCACCCGGAGCTGAAGGTCTGTGGAGGTTGATGATGAGGTTTGTTAATGTGTTAAAGGGGCTGGTTGTTGTGTATCATTCCAAGTCCTGACTGAACCCTCTGCGGTCCTTCTCCCAGTATAAACTCAGGTATACTGGTACTCCTCTGAGTACTCCGTGTCCTCAGGAGCGTACGTGTTGTCCCCGGCGGGGTACTGCTCATCGCCTGTACCGTACTGGTTGTCTTCAGAGCCAAACTGGTGGCCTCCTTCAGCAAACTGGTGGCCTCCGTCCGCAAACCGGTCGCCTCCGTCCGCAAATTGATCGCCTCCGTCTGCAAACTGGTCACCTCCCACAGCGGACTGGTTTTCGCCACCGCCCGACTGATCTGCTGCGTGTTGGTTCTCTGCAGGGTTCAGGGCGGATTTCTTTACTCTAAAAATCAAACATATAATCAGGTTAGGTTTGGACTGTTTCACCGGGGGACAGCTCCAAGACAAACCTGGTAAACAGAACGTATCCAGGCGAGGGAGGAACGAGGAGGCTGTGAATTATAGTTTCACTTGGTTCCAAAGGATTGTATCGGTGACCTGTCTTTAACCAGATCACACACAGTTGCAACAGTCCATGTGATCTTTGAACTAATGTATTTCTTTATTCTTCCCCTCACTGAGCCGCCCCTGGGGGGCCCCGCCTCCAACTCCAGACAGTTATTTTCATTCCACCAGACGTACCGCAGCTCAATTCAGAAGCGTCCCAGAAGTAAGTCTCCACTTTGCTTTGCTATAAATACCGGCCAAGTTGATTTGTGACAGAGGCCACGTAAAGCTGCACAGGGCAGACGGAGGAACGGTTTAGACTTATCTGGTAGTTTATCGGGGAACCTTCAGGTTCATCCCGGGACTTCGGGGGTCACGAAGGGTCATGAGCAAGCTGGTTACCTCAGAACATGAAAATGCTCCTTGGCAACATAACTGCAGCATATGTGTTGACTATAAATGAAGTTGATGGAGCTCATGTGGGTCAAAACAAGTCAGAGAGAGAGACGCCTTCTGTACGACATCAGGCTGAATACTGAATACTTACTGGTTCTTATGTTTGGCACCGCTGATATGAGACTGGTACTGCTCCACAGAGTTGAGCTCGATGTTGCAGATGGTGCAGGGGTAGCCCTTCAGAGTGGAAGCTAGATAACAAACAGAGTTCATATCAGTCCAATAAGGAGATTTATAGTTCTGGTGCACACTTCATTCTTTATCTCCAAAGATACGGTGTTTAATGGAGCAGTTCATGACTTCCTGGTGCTGCGGCGGGCTGACCTGGTGCCGTGGACGGGCCGTACGTCTCCATCAGTTTGAGCTTGGTCATCTGTTTTCTGTGCTTCTTGCCCACATAGTGCTGCTGGGCCATGAGCGGGTTGTTGAAGGACGCCTGGCAGATGGAGCAGAAACGATCCGGGTTGTCGTCGTTGTTGTTGTTGTTGTTGTTGCCCGCCTCGGGGGCGGCACTGGAGTCGTCTACAGGTTTCTTCTTCGGCTGAGCCGTCGGTGCTGTTTGGGCGACTGTTGAGGAGAAAACTTGACTAACTTTACTCGGTACATTCCAGAAAGGTAAACAACAGAAGGTGAATGCAATAGTTGGAGAGGAAAAAGTAAACCCACCGAGAGTCTGGGGCCCGACAGCTTTTAGCCTCAAGTTCTTAGCGTGAACTTTGCCCTGATAGTGAGACTCTGCCACCACAGGAGAGGAGAAGGTCATGTTACACACATGACACACCTTCAACCGGTCCGAGTCTCCGTTGTTGCAGTCCACCTGACAACAAAAATTGCATGTTAATCTTGTTCTAATTAGATGTTTTTGAAAGCCTGACGAGTCTAACTGGCTCCGACGCTGCTGCAGGCTGCCGGGTGGGTTCTGGTATGAATGGAGCGCGTCAGCAGGCTGATTGTCGCCGCGGGTGCAATAAGCAACGGGAGGATTCAGGGATGATCTTTGAATATACAAAACTCGCAGATGAAGTCAAACCCACCCGGAGAGATCAGATCAGTTTGCTCGTTATCAGTCTGAGTGGTTCGAGTGGCTGATACCACCAGCAGCGAGCTCTTTACTCACGCTGTCAGAAGACGGGGACTTGAACTTTTTCAACTCCGGCTCCTTCTCATTCTGGATTGAAAGATAACGACGCACTTTGTTGGCGTGTTTCTTGCTCTGAAAAAAGGAAAAGCACGACGTTTATCTCTCATTGGACAACAAACGTCAACACACTGAGAAGAGCTAAAGAAGAAAGGTCACTTCATATGATGGCACAGAAAACGATGCTTTCAGGGTCACGTTCCGCTGTAAATCGAGACGTAATGCAGAGTGACGGCGAGGCTTACAGGGAAACGATGGTGGAACGACTCTAGAGACACTGTGCAATGAACATTTACTTCATCTGAAATTGCATTCTCGCTCTGTAAAGCACTTTGAGCTGCATGTCATGTCATGAAAGGTGCTATACAAATAAAGTTTTACTTACTTTTACTTACTTACTCATAATAAAAGGTTAGAGCCAAATATTCACAATGTGATGCAACACACTCTCACTACACAAATCCCTTTCTTACGGTAATATTACAAATAATCATGCTTCAAATAATAATTACCCCCCCCACACACACACAACCACACACGCATAGTATCACTGTAAAATAAGAAGTCCCGTGACATGAAAACAGCAGCAGCAGCAGACTGCCAGCTCGCTGACCTGATAATGAGTCAACTTCTGAGACTCCGAAATGAGGACAGCGCTGCAGACTTTACACTGGGAGTCAGAAAACAGGTCACCGTGCTCCTTTATCATCTTATTTACTGGAGAGGGGGGAAGAGAGAGAAACAGGAGATTTTAATCAGGTTACATCTTCGGGGAAAATATAATTAAAACAGAACGCTGAAAGAACGCATCAGTGGCGACCGTCCAAACAGCGAGTCGGCTAAACAATCCGCTTCACCGTGCACTTCATCAAGAGGTCGAGCAATAGCCTCTTTTAAACTGATTTATTTTGCCTTCGCTAGAAACTGCCGCCTGGCAAATTCAGGGGTTGTAAAATGTGCACGTGTGAACATGAGGGTGTGATGGCAAATATTTGTGTGATAACAAACTCACAGATGGAGAAGCGTCAAAAGAGGCAGAAACAACTTGTGATATGTTAGAAATATGATGACGCCAAGTCTTAAGTCAGGGAATTAATTAAATTGGACGTAGGTGTGTGTGTGCGTGTCAGCAACGTTGCTAATGAGAGACATGTTTTCGTGGGCTGTCAGGCCTTCGTGGAGGCATGTTCCTGCTCTCGATGTTAAGACACAACCGCCTTGTTCATAAAATTCATGAGCTTCATTGTGTGAAAATTACTTAGCTTCAAAAGTCAAAGAATTTTTTCCATTTCTGTTCTCAGACTGTGAAATAATGTATCCTTCCATGCCATCGACCACCACTTTTAATTCCTGGCTAAAGACCAACCTGACAATCTATTTGGGTCCTCTTCATGTTTCTCATTACGTCACTTTGTCAACAACTGTTGTCATTAAATACACCCAACGATAAAATGTGTCACGACTCCATATATTCCAACTGAAGGAACTTCCTCTGCAAGTGTGGCTCTAAATTCAGACGCAAAATAAAAAGCTGAACACACACTGCAAAATGGGAAATGAAAAAAAGAAGAGAGTCTGCACTGACAGCTCTGTGGATTTATTTACAGTTTGTCCTCTGGTACAAAACACCCTGTTACTGTTAGCATCATATCATTACGTTGGATCAACAATCTAACAATACTTTTGGGGATGACACTTTCATTATATATTCTCCCTAACTTAAGAAGACTTGTGGGAAATCCAACAGACAGTTCCATCCACTCTTCATTTCCCCAATTTATAGAGACTAATAATGAATTATAACCTTTTTCACTTAGCTGTGAGATGAGGAAAATAAATATCGAGATGATATTGACCTGAATTCAAGATATTTTATTCTCTCTCATGTTGCAACACACAAGAAACAGCTGACAGTTTTGTGCAGTTTGTTTTTGCATCATTGCCAGCATCACCTCAACAATGCAGAATAGTTTTCACTTTGTCAAACAGACTAAGTAAACACTGGATTACAAAAATTAAACAGGCACAACATTTAGCTGCATCGCTGTCCATTCAAAAGTTCAAAAGCAACGTGTCTTTGTTGACTGGCTGTAACTTACACATGCAGATAACCTGCATGGGACCTACAACACAAATGACCAAATGTCAAAACGTCTGCCACTGTCTCCACTGGACCTCAGCCATAACAAAAGCTCCCCAGTCGTTCTGCAGAAACATCGGATGCAGACATGCTCGCATCGACCTTGGGAGATGAAACGCTGACAGTTAGCTTAGCGTAGCTTAGCTTAGTTTACACTCCTGCAACGCTCCGCACAGTCTAAATGCCGGCTAACGATAGCTTCCAGGGAGCTAACGACAACTCTTAAATTTTACGCTACATTCAACCGCGGTGTGTGAGTGTTTTTTTGAAAGCCGTCACATTGCTGTAAAAACAACACATTACCCTCCGCCAGTCCCGAAGGTAAGCAGGGAAAATCCTCGGTCCGCATCTCGACGGCGTCGGCCATGATTTCTACCCACAACCAGGAGCATCGCAATGCGCATGCGCACAAGAGAGGACCCCGAAACTGATGAGCGTCAAAAACGAGGTCTCACTCGAGTGAAGTTCCGCGGACCAGCAAGCAGTGCGCGGTTAATGTGCAGTTATTTTTAAAGTACTAAATAATGTCAACATAGATGATCTAATTTTGTGACGTGGGCTGTGCCAGGGGATGTCATTTACCAACAAGAATAATCTTAAATAACTCAAAAAGAGAATGGCTGTCTTGTGAAGGTACACACACACACACACACACACAAACACACACACACACACACACACACACAAACACAAACACACGCACACACACATACACAGAATGTATCAGGAACACTAAAGAGTTCACTGAAGAAAGGCTGCAACGAAACTGACAGGGCTCCTGTCCATCACATCAATTAAAAGAGTTTAAAAGAGAGAGAAACCTTAAACGAATATGCTACAAATATCACACGCCAAGAAATGGTCAGATTTAGGTTCATCTAGCAAGCAATAGTTCCCCAAACAATTGACCTCTCGTGGTTACCTTTAGGAATAAAAAAAAATGCCACTGCATTGAGATTGTTTACATCAGTTGTTATCCCGAATACATGGTGAAATAGGGCCCAGGTTGAAAAATACCAGAATTATCCTTTAAGCCTATGTTCAAACGTTCAAATTCAAAAAATCTAAAAAAGAGGTTCAGCCTTACTCATTGTGTTGTTAGAGAGCAAGCTGCATCAGTCATATACATATATAGTAGGTATATGTAATAGGTATGAGGTCAGCACAGGTTCACTAAGAAGCTGAAGCCTCTGATACAAGTAATTTTGAATATTTATTTTGAGAGCTGAGAGAAAATTGTCACATTTGTTGAAAAAGAGATGAATCAATATTTTTGTAGCTGGGTGCACTGACCTCTACAGTTGCTTGCTGTTGCCTTTCATGAGTTACAGCTATTCATTACAGGAAGACTTTTTGTATGTGGAGCTCACAGCACTCTGCGCAACTGGAAGTAATGCATCCAAAGTGCTGAGTCTCTTCTTGGCTCGGCTCCTGGCAGAAGAGTTGGTGCTGCTGCCAGAAGCCACACCGTTTGGAGGCTGTGTTTGCTGCAGTCTGGCAGGTCCCTGTGTGCTGATGCTGCATCGCCTGACGGCGGAGCGAAGTAAATTAAAGACGTGCAGAATTCTCCCCAGAGGGATGCAGAGGTCAACCTTGTTTGGCCAATGATACATTTTATTCTGGTACACTTAGGTGCTTATGAGACAATGCAGACTAGGAACAATATGATCCGAAGAAAATCTGTTAAATGGTTTCGCCTTGAGCGTGGCGATGAGGCAGCTTCTTTGCCTTTAGTCCGGCAGAGCTTCCTCCCGTTCAGCTTTCATTATGTGAAGCTTGTTCCAAAGGCATGTTGGGTGTTTCCCCCACCACATCCCGTACCAAGTCAGAGGAAACAATAAAAAAAAGACACCATGTACTAGAAATGTCATCTGCTGCTTGTTAACTTAAAATACATGTTTTGGTTAAGCTGCCCAGACATCACTGAGCTGGAGAGATCTCGGATCATTGAGCATTTGTGGGTTTAAGATGTCAGCACTGATACTTTTATGACCCCTGATGATGATACACTTGAAGATACACAAGACTGTTAGGAGATCTGATCAGGGTTCAGCTGTTGTATCAACCCCTTCACTGCCAGTCTGGAGGATTTTGTCCAAGACAAAGATCTGATCAGCCGGCCCCCCAGGTAAAATTAAGTACAGATTGCTATACTTAGTTATACTTTTAGCATTTTAAGTGCATTGAGAGCTTGAAGCATAGTGACTGTACACTTTTGGTATATTATTTAAGTATGTCATTATATAGTTGGAAGTACAATCAAAGTGTACACAAAGTTTGCAAATCATATTAATAAAACACATTGCAATTTAACACACTTGTTAACAGTACACACTTGATCTATATCTGCTGTCCAAAAGTATATATTAGATATCTGTATCTATAAGAAAAATAAGTGTGAATAGTTCAAATGAAGGTAACTTCATTTAGAAATGATGTGGTCGCATGTTTAACTACGTGTTTTTCTGATTCACTGAAACAGCCGCTAGGTGGAGACATATACACATTGATGGTGCAGATCTTAATTCAAAATCTTTCTGACAACATGACCTGTTTTTTTTTATTTTTTATTAATGTAGTTACTGTAGTCTTCTTAGAACTTTATGTCACTGTTTGTCCATTATTTCTTGTTTTTTTTTGGTGTTCAGAAAACCTGCAGCACAGTTTCCGTAGTGTAGTGGTTATCACGTTCGCCTAACACGCGAAAGGTCCCCGGTTCGAGACCGGGCGGAAACAACTATATTTTCTTTCCTCCCAGTTTGATTTTTACTAGAGTAAGAAGTTGTTGACTTCCAGGAATTCTATTCTTGTTTAAACCGGTGAAGACAAGGCCATAGCTGTGGAGTTGAAGTGGGACAAAGTCAGCTGAGGAGTTTGGAGCTGGTTATAATAGCTGGTTATAATATACTTTATCTGGTTTTAATAGTGGCATGTTTATATAACCTGCACCTATAATAATTGTAATCCGGAATTTATTGAGCGTGAGAGAAGGTGTGCACACCAGAGTGGCATTGTTGGCAGCAGATATCAGAGAGAAGTGATAAGGAGACGTGATGGTCTCATGAATGCAACAGCTTTATGGAGGGAGTATGAGGGTAATGAAGTTCACTCGACTGTGCCGCTGATAAGATAAATACAGCTGAGGTCCTAGTGCCTGTGTGAATGCAATTACTTCTTGTTCCAGAGTGTTTGTAACTGTATTTTTATTATCTTTATGCTTGGAATGTTACAGTGATTCAGGTGAGTGGGTGTAATTGCGGAATGGCTCCAGCAGAGGGAGCGCAGAGCTGTTGAGCCGTGTTCAGCGATGCTTCCTCTAATGAGTCATTATATGATGTTATGAAGAAAGTTTGTCCAGGCTTTTCTCACATGTGATTTATGAACAAGGATTTGCCAGCTCCAACCCATGTGTCTCATTGACATAAAGTTGAAGCGGTCTCTGATCTCATTGTGGAGCGTTGGTGGGTCAAACATTGCTCTTCCTGTTTATATAAGATTAAAAACATTCCTGAGCATGAAACCCACTTGAGGCCTCACATGGTAAAGTGCTCCGGATATCCTGCTCACTTTCGTTCACACTATTGGATGTGATTTTCTCTTTTGTTATTTAAAAGTGACACTCATGAAAGGGAACCAATGACATGAATGAATGATTTATTCTTGAATGAATTTGTAAAAATTCTGCAAAATGGGGCCAAGATCATGTTATGTATTTGGTAAAAGAAAGTTACTTATGTTGTATATTTATAAAAGTTATCCACTACAGTGATCAGCACACCGTGTTAATTGGTCAAGTGGTACGTGATCGGAGGGACGTGTGTTCAACTCATCATCTATGTCTGTTAATGTAAGTGAAGAAACATCAAGTAAAAAATCATCTCACTTTCCATTCACTGTGGTGTTGGTGTCTGCAGGCTCATGGTGCAGGTCTGGCAACTGAAAGTTCTTTGCCTGCAGTGTTGCTGGTAAGTTAACAGGATGATGACAATGAATGTGAGCAAAGAGAGCTGAACATTCATCAGTGAGGGATTAGCTTTCTCCATCGGTGGTGCTTCTCAGTGTAAAAGCCTAAAACCATGTGTTGCATTCCAGAATCTCAAGTTAATACATGTCTGGATTCCACCATATGATTTTGAAGTGTTTGCATACTTTGTATGCATGGATGAGAAAACCTCCGCTTCTTAACAAATGTACACCGTTAAACTGCTTGTGTCCCCTTTTGAACTTCAAACTACTCCAAAGCAAAGTCCAGCACCTTTTAATACGGCAATAAAAAATCAATAACGATTACTATTCATTACTGCTTATCTATGTTCACCTGATTGTAACGCACACCGATCAGTGCTCGTCCACAAGCTTCGATTTGTCTGCAGACAATGGATCTGCTATGGTTGCACGAATAACACCAACAACTTTGCAATTCAAAGCGTTAAGAAAAACTACAGTTTGGGCTTTTGTTTGTCGCTACTCTGATGGGGGAATGAAGGAAATGTCACGTATGTCTCGCTGTCTGGGAACACCAGGAGCGCCTCTCCGTTCTTGGTCTCATCGGTCACCAGCTGGAAGAAGGCCTCGGCTACGTCCGACACACTGAAACACAAATGGACAGTATCATGCACGGTCATTAGAATGTACTTTTAAACCAGCTGATAGTGCATACTGAAATAAGTGATTTACAACAAGAGGACAAACTCAGTGACTGACGTTATAATCCCAAGCTTGTCCATTAATTGTTTGGTTCTGTCCATCAGGTGGCCGAATTGACCCAATTTTGCTAAAATGGTGGAGAGGAGGTCAGTTTGGACGAAACCTGGGCAGAGGACGTTGAACCGGACACCGTAGTCTGACAACATAGAGGCAGCCTGGTAGACACACACGCACACACACACACACGCACATGCAGACAGTTTCACATCCACATCCAGAGGGGCAATAAATAATAACAGCACTGTAAGGAAAAATCCAATGTCTGTTTTTAACACATACATAGTTTCTGGCTAACTTGTTAACCTGCTGCTTATTAATACATCTACGAACCACGGACTAATAATATCACCCAAAAATGGTGTTTCTGACCAGGAGCAGCGAAGACGCCAGAACACGTCCAATCCCAACATTTGGAGAACGCAACTTTTTGCAGTGTAGTTCACAGACAACACAGGACCAACTACAAACAGCTTGTGGAGGAACACAGCTGCTGTGAATCCTCGTGCACAGATATGTTTATGGAATCTTTTCTGGACTTGATCTTAAGAAAACCGTCCTCACCGCCATGGCTCGGGTGAAGCCGACCACGCCGTGCTTGGTGGCCGTGTAGACGGGGCAGCTGGGTAGAGCGCCGACACCTGCAGGAGAGGCAGTGAACAACAAGAACACTCAACAGGCTGTATGTGAATCCTACTGCGATGGGGTACAACATTGTACCACATTAGGAACTCTTTATGAGATTAGTAGTATTTGTTGCCATATTGAATATTTCCACATACCTGCAGAATATTCAGGGTCTGCAGGTATTTCAAGTATTTTTGCATGATTTAAGTATCTTATATAGTCGTATGAATGTTTATTTTCCTGATCTTGATCTTGTATATTCATAGATGCTATCAACGACTATTCTTTGTTGCATCTGCTGCTGCTTGTACCAACTCTGAGCTGTCAATCACAGCGTGTCAGTGATTTATTTAACAACCTCCCACATTATATCATCATCAATGCATTTCCCTTTGAAAGCTGCACCGTCACATTTGTAATGAAGACATACCGCAGTGCATTCTGGGTCGTACCTGCCATCGATGCAACGTTGATGATGATGCCTCCCCGACCTCCGGCTTGCTTGTTCATGTGCTCCAGAGCCACATAAGTCCCCTTGATGACCCCGAGCTACGTCACAGAGGGGTTGAAACAGAGTTATTGAGTTATTTTTACTCGGTACACAAACGAAACAACAGATAATCCAACTGATGTAGCTGTTTCTACTGCTTACAAGGTTGATGGTGACGGTTTTCTCCCACTCCTGCTCATCCAAGATGCCGGCATTGTTGCACAAGATGTCGATTCCTCCGAAGGCGTCTTTGGTTTTCTGGAAGGCAGCTTGAGAGCAGAAAATAACTCAGTAAGATTTCACATATCGACCTCTCCCTCTGTCTGTGTGACACGACATTGTGATCACTGATCCACATCGCAGGCGAGTCCCTGCAGAACCATGTGATCACTTCAAACCGGTTTCATTCAATCCAGAGTGATCGATCAGGTCAGTTGTAATACTTGATGGTAGTCAAATGTTTATAGTCGTGAGCATTAGCAGCATATTCAACAAAACCCTCATACAAGATGATAAGTTTAGAATCTGAGTATTATAATAATATAATCTGACAAACATCCAGGGGGTTGGAGGTTCCATTCGCCCCAACTGGCCAACCACACCCGAATATCTGTGACTCTGAATATAGGTGAAAGGTGGGGCAGGTTGCGACAGGGAGGAAGAATGTATGTAATGAAACCACTGGTGCTGTAAATCCGTCCTCCAGTGAAGGCATCGCTCAGCGTAACAACCTCAACCCAAAAACTATCATTCCTGCAGTCAGTAGAATCTATATACAGCTGACACCTTGAATCATCTTCCTCCCATCAACACAACTATTTGATAAAGAAACTGTCATTAATGTGATTATAGAAATCCTTACATGGGGTGCGGTTCACCACCTGGGATTAAGTTACATCCAATAGGATTAAGACCGGACAGAATATCTCTGATGTTGGGAACTTCCTGGTGAAACCTGTTTGTAAAAGAAAATCTGAGAACTTCTTGGAGGTCCTGGTGGAACGGACAAGCTGTTTGGCTTCCAGCCCGTGTGTGTGTGTGTGTGTGCGTGTGTGTGTGTGTGTGTGTTCGGTGTGACTCTCTCTCTCTCCTCCTCTAAGGAAACACTGTATTTACGTCGCTGCTTCTCTCTGCTCCTGGTTCACCGTTCACCTGTGTTAGACGCTTTCTGGACAGATTTATATATTGTGCTTCTTGGATTATCACTGATTATTGTTTGCCTGTTTGTGCCTCAGTCCCCCCCCCCTCCACCTGCCTCATCCAGCTCACCTGTGGAGCCCTAAAGCTCAGCTCTGTGAGCTGCATACAGACAGCGAAGCCGCAACTGGGCAAGAAACTCTCAACGTTTGATGGTGGAAGTTTCTGCATCTGACTGACTGAGGTTAAATTGACTTTAAGACTTGTTGGGTCCGACGAGCTTTGTTGGGTCAAAACTCTTGAGCCCCCAAGTTCAAATGGTTTTTAGAGCGGGAACACTTGTGTGGCGTTGAGTGTGTGTGTGTGTGTGTGTGTGTGTGTGTGTGTGTGTGTGTGTGTGTGTGTGTGTGTGTGTGTTACCTTTGATTTGCTCCTCTGATTCAACGTTACAGCTCAGGAACAGAGTCCTCCCTCGTCCGTACTTCTTCTCCAGGTCTTCCCTCGCACTCTCTCCTGCAGCTTCATTCACGTCCAGCAGGGCCACCTGGACAGGACAACCAGCAGTTAACCACTAACTAACTGGGTGCAATCGAATACAACAACAACCTTATTAAACATAAAGGTTATTATGTTCAGCTGCTGTGTTTAGATTCAACTTTATATTGCAGTGTTGAACTGTGCAAAGGTGTTTCCAACATTCAGTCTACTCTCACTGATAGCAACAGTAGGTCCTAAAGACCAGGCCAGGCGTCATAGACCTTTGTATCATGGAGAGCTGCCTGTGATTGATTTACTTCTCAATCTCTGCAGCAGAGACTGACATGTCCAACGTTTGTGGACGAATCTCCCACAACAGAAACATACAATTCCAATAATGTGAGTCATGTTCATTCAGAATAAACACTGCTGCTGTCCAGATGGATCATCAGACATGAACACAGACAGAAGTAGCTAGTACCTAAGAGGTAACATTTAGTTTCATGTTAATCAGGTTAGAAATAAAGAATTGTGTGTGAGAAACAAGAAAGGTGACTCTTTGAAGAAGGTTCCTCTATAAGCAGTTAAATATTCATTCTAAGTTTGAATTGACTGTAGATGCAGATACACAACATCTCCTCTGTTTCCTCTTCCCTTTTTATCACACACATCTGGCTGTGGAAAATGACCGTCAGCTGGACGACACTTCCTGTTTATAACTTTAACTTTACCTTTGCACCGTTTTCCAACAGTTTCTCTGTGATGGCTCTTCCTATTCCCATCGCTGCTCCGGTCACCACCGCTACTTTCCCAGTAAGAGCCATGTCTGCTGCTCGGGAGGAACAGAGGATCAGATGTGAGTTCAGATTCAGGAGAACTGGGTTTGTAAGGGGGATGGAATGTTGTCTAAAAGTCGCACCGCCCACCGGCGGACACATGCGGATCCAAAAAAGTTGGTTCGAGCTGTCTGGAGACAGAAAACGAACCAAGCTGAACAAATACACAAGAAATGATTCCTATTAGTCAAATAAGTGTGGATACAAGTGTGTTGTGCAGACCAGCTGGTATCGGCTCAACAGATTTTATACATCAGGTCGCTGGAAGGTTTTAAATTGAACGAGCGAATTGAATCGACCCGACCGTGTGAAGCAGGACTAAAAACACAAAGGTTTGATCGGTAAGAGGGTTTCTTAGGTTTGTATATACATGCCGAATGTAAGAATGTCTCCTTGCAATTCTGACTATGTCTGAATTTCGGTGATATTGTTTTGTTGATATGGATTTCAACACAAAACAGACGAAATTTTAATGGAGTTTGGTTGAAATCTGCCAACAGACGAATACATACTGTTTTGAGGTTCGTGAAAAAAAAAGTTGTAAATGTGGCCACTAGATGGAGGCAAAGAGCTGCTGACTTATTTGCCTTGTAGAGATATCAAGTCATCAATAAACATCAGCAAATTTAGGACTTCCAGGGCCATTTCCATCTCATTCATCCACTCACATATCTTATTTATTTTCGCCTTTCCACAACATGTCTTATATTTCAAACAGAAAGTTAGTGAAAGTTGCATAATCACCTTTTTAATGTGGGAAATAAAGTTGATGTAAACAGTTCGATTTCAGTGTGAAGATTTCTGTAAGGTTAAGTTTAGTTAAAGTTGGCTAAAGGTGATTAAATTAATGTAAGTCAGTGTGTTGTCCTCTGAAGGGATGGTAACACAACTATATCTGAGCGTGTGTGTGTGTGTGTGTGTGTGTGTGTGTGTGTGTGTGTGTGTGTGTGTGTGTGTGTGTGTGTGTGTGTGTGTGTGGTCCACTCCCATCCACCTCTACTGTGACCTTCCCATGGAGGGGGATCCTCCACCAACTGGGGCTCCATACGGCACCTCCAGAGAAAATAACCATCACTAGTAGATGGAGGAGAATTCTGGGCTGCGTACAGAAATGAAGAAAGTCTGATTCAATACCCCGTTGGCAGTTTTAAATTACTTAAAATCCAGTTCTACAACACAACTTTACCCATAAGCATGTTGTGCAGTTCGTGCACGATTCGTGCAGACGGACGCGAAATATAATTTATCTAATATTTCAATTTTAACGAGCACCATTTTCTCCAAAAAAACTAAAATCAGACGGTCCTGAAAGTGAGAATTGGAAACACAGAACTCATTTGCTTAGATTCAGCGATCGCAGTTAAGGGATTCGTGGAGGTGTTGCGTGCGGTGATAAATGCACCAATAGGCTTATTATCATGCGAGTGTGGTTCCGCTTCACAAGCTGCACCGAGGCCCTCTTGGCAACTCTCGGTGTTAACTATGTGTTGGCCTAATGGAACACACATTTGACATCTATTTGACTGTTTTCACGCTATTTAATAGGCCGTTACCATCACACAGATCGGGCGGGAAGTCTGCAACTTGTGTCATCACCCGCTGTATTCGTAGGAGGCAGATTCGGGTGGTTCGGACGACGGCTTCACAGCAGGAGACGGGTGATCGACTCCCACATGCAGCCATGACTTTCTCATTTGAAAAGCAGTGTCCTGATTAAAACAGCGGGCACAACTATGTGTTTTGGCAGAATGTGACACTGTAAAATAAAACGACTCAACACTTGTTAACAGTGATCGCCACTATAAACTTTTAATAGTTTCATTTTCGTGTTAAAATACACACTGCATGACAGCCAGAGCTGTTGCACTGGAGTTAATGAACAGGCCGCTGGAACTCACCGAGGGCCGCGAGGAAGCATCAGTATCAGACAGGCTGGGACGACAACGGGGTCGTACAAACATGATCTCACTTCCTGCTTCGCGCTGGTCGTAATTACTGCGGCGGTTAGAGGGCAACTGTCCCTGATAGGTACAGCAGCCACCAGCCCGGCACACTGCTGTCAACGCAGTCGCAGGCTTCAATCTAAATCAAACAAAATGACTCACCATAACAACAGTTCACTTTTTCAGAAAGTCATGCAAGAATCCCTTAGTGATCGATAACATTGATAACTGCTCTTAATAACGTGAATCAAGCAGGTATGATAACGACGCTCAAATGCTTTAATGACTTCTGCAGAGGAAG
>CAAKHC010005095.1:2869-16093 GCA_901007825.1 Macroramphosus scolopax | reverse complement strand
GAGTTTTGGGGCCAATTGTTTACAATGAACCAGTTATCTTGGCAAGGCTGTCAGTTGTAAATAGCTCTGAAGTAATCTGGGTAGCACAGTCACTCCAAAATAAGTAATTGGATAATTAATTTAATCCTGGACAGGTCAGGATTTCGTCTGTCCTGGTTTATTTTGTTTCTCCTCACCAGGTCTCCCAAACACTAATGATTGATATGTGCCACCGCTGGTTGAAGCTCCTCATCCTCCACATGAAGCTGTCCTGGTGATGAGAGCACATCATACTGATCATGTACGATGACAAAACTGTCTTTTTATGCAGAACCTGACCATTAACCGTTAATCACCTCTGATTTGATGCAGTTGCATTGATCGAGTTTTAGATTGATTGAAATATAACAATTCTGTAGCATCATCTGTTATTGGAGGAGCCTTTAAAGAGACAGTTTGTAAGCACCTGACACCTTGTGCTGGTCCATCCTTGTTTGTAATACCACTTTCCATATGCCTTAAGAGGTGATAGTGATACACTGGAGCACGAAGAAGCCTCGACTATCATAGAACCTGGACTTACAGTGCATAACTAATCATCTCCCTCCTGAGCTCTTCACCCGGGGACAGCGTCGTCCCACCCTGGGACAGCGTCGTCCCACAGTGGAGCAGCATCGCAGGCCAGCCGCCCTACAGATGAAACTCATTTTGGCCATTTGTCCCCACAATCTCGTTCTTTTAGTCACCACTAAATTTAGAGTTTCATCATCTGGCTCCTGCTAAGGACGTTAGCATGTCCTTGTTTCTTATTATAAAGGTGGACACCCAACGTTTTATGGTAAAATGGTTTGGATGTGGTGTGAAGTGCTAGCTTGATAGGATTACCGAACAGTTCTACCTTTAATGGGATACTTTCTTTTGAGGTAAATTGTTGATTTATTACATCTTTAGCATTTGTTGTTTTTGATCTGCCATGTCCATGTTAAGGGTTGGTTAGGTGGAAAAGTAGGACGAGATTAGGAATAATCCAACCAGACAATATGGTTAAAGGAACCACTTGGAAAACAATCACAGTCATCTGCAGCTAAGAAGTTAGCATACTAATGTTTCAAGTTAGCATTAAATACAAAGTACGGCAGATACAGATGGAGTATCCTTCATTCTGTAGGTATTTATTGAATGATGAACTAATGGTGAGTTGGACATAAAGTCACAGGATCAACAAGGTTCATCTTGACATGGACATGAACCTCTGGGAATCGTAGAGTCTGTCCTGCCCCATCAGCCCGGCCGGCCACGCCCTAAAGACATCTGGATATTTATATATTTACATTACCAGAGTCCCCAGCAGCCATCGAGGTGTCGACTTCCTGCAACACTTGCAGATCCTGGTATTGTATTAGAGATGTTCAAAGATACAGTAAAGTGATTCTTATACGACCTTCCGGAAGGGATTCTTTAATATGTCAAATGAGTTTTGTTGTACAGACGTGTCATGAAACTACTCCGACATGCACGGGTTCATCTCCCCCTCATCCGGTATGCAGACAGAAACCGGACCACACAGGAACCGGCGAGGCTCCCCGGTGCTCCGAGTCGCGGCTGCCAACGAGGCCTCATTAAAGTGATTATTCTGATTAGTCTCTGAATACATCCTGGAGAGAAGAAACTCTAATCATCACACACTGCAGCCCTGATTGACATCGAACCGTCGCAGTTAACACAGAAATAATACCTCCATCATTGTAGGATCTGGGAAATTACACGTTGGTCATTAATTCTTTGTAATGAATGAAAACAGAGGGACTGTCGGTGCAGCAGGTCAGAGCAGAGCTGACTCACCACGTTAGTAACGTATCACTGGTGTTTGGGGAGAAGGAGGCAGCGACCACTGACTGAACATCCAGTTACACACTGAGACAGGCTGCACCTCCACACAGGAACTCTGGTCCTCAGATCCAGAGCAGCTCACAGCCGTCTGACCTGCTGTCCATCCTCCATGTGGTTTAGAGAACATGATGCAACATCAGCCACTTCAGTTATGTAGTTAGTTCCTAAATTGTCCCTGAACATACGAGCTTCTTGTCATGTCTCTTTTGTTTGCGTGTCGATGTGAATTATCTTTAACTTCAACCTTGGATGTTTATTTTCTTCCAGTTTTGCACCAGCTGCATGATGGAAATGTCACCAGTTACTCCCACATCAGACACGACACAGGGGGAGCTGTTTAATGTCCGGTCAGACCGTTTGGAGCTTGTTGTTCTCACATGGAACATGTTGTAGATGATGTAGATGATGTTGTAGATGATGTTGTCGATGATGTCAGCTTGGCAGTGTGAAGTGTGACAGCAGTTAGTGATGCAGATGTTGACTCTGTATCCCCCATCGGACCAGGATGCAGGTACCAGGTGTGATACTGTCGGACTCTGTCATGCTCTGACTGTAATTGTGTGTGTTTGTTTCGAGGAGTTTGTCTGTGTTTGTCAGTTCAGACAAACTCTGACAGACCTGGATGTACTGGTACTGCTGGTACTGTGTGCATCTGAGTGCAGTACATGTACAAGTACGCAGACTTTGTACCATCGTAAATTGATAGGAGACAATTATTATTATAACTTCCAGTAGGCTCTGTGACTGGCACCGTGTGACTTGGAAACTTAAAGCCCCCCGAACACTGGAAATGACCTGTCAGTGCCTTTGTAGAATTCTTGTGTACAGCAGTTACAACTGTTCAAATAATTTAGTTTTTCCCATTTTTAATAGGATTTAATTCGATAATTGAATAGATAATTAGATAACTTTTCTTGTGTTCTTGAGTGTTTTACTAATCTGATGCTGTAAATGTTTGGGGGGTCTTTAAATACTATTGTGACATCAGTTACAGCAGTCATGTCAGACGTCCATATAACGGTACGGTCCGTCTTCCCAGTGTTGTTGGACCAGTATGATGGTCTGTGCATCAGCAGACGGGTGTTACCGGTGTATCGGGGCTGGTCTGTGGGTTGAGAGGTCAGTTGGACTGTTGGGGTCAGATCCTCAGAACAAACCATCCGGTCTGCTCAACATGCAGACGGACGTTAGTGTTTGATTTTATTCCACATTCATTATGAACAAACTGAACATTAGCCACGCTGACAAGACAGATATGACATATTAATAACCTCCACAACTGTCCTTCATTTGTTTTTGTAGGTTGGGGTTAGGATTTATTATGAAAGATTATAGTCTGCACAATACAGATTAAATGGAGTGAAATGACAATGAAACACATGAACTGACTGAAGAACTGATGTGTTATTTATACATTATTTGGTGATACAAGACACACACACACACACACACACACACACACACACACACACACACACACACACACACACACACACACACACATCACACATTACTAATTAATTAATGTATTCATATATATATATATATGAATACATTAATTAATTAGTCAGTTGGTGACGGTGTCAATGGTCGTAGGAGTAAATAAGTACATTTAGGAATAAATGTAAGCAGGCTTAAGATAAAAAGTACCTTCTGTATCGGCTTAATGGATGAATCCATTAATGGATGAACCCATTAATGGATGAACCCATTAATGGATGAACCCATTAATGGATCCTGATGGCTGCTCTTCGTCATTCCTCATGTATGTACAGTTCATTATGTTTATTCTGCCCACCTGGATTAGTCTCCTTCCTGGTATTGAGAGCTTTCACCAGGCTCCATGCACGTGTCTACAGGAGGTTGTTTGCTGGACATATGGATGCTGGTATATGTTAATATCCCTGTATGTGTCACTGAGTGTTATTGAGGTGTTACGACGCTGCGCAGGTCCACCAGAGATACTTTGTTGTACCTGACTGACTACGGTGCTGGTTAACGATCAAACCCAGAGATTAGACACACAGCAAAATACAGGACGCCTCTATGAAGTAAGTCAGTCATAGCCGGGGAGTAGGAGGAGGAAGAGGAGGAGGAGGAGGAGGAGAAGAGATCCTTGTCCTTCAGAATTGTAAGACTTTATTATTACTGAGGAATATTTCAGCTGTCCAGCTGCTGTGTTTCCAGCTGTGCTCTAAGTGAAGATTCTCCCTCAGTATTGGACTAATTAATACTTAATGTATTGCATAAAGCAATAATTAAACAGATGTTGACACTGAATACTTAACGAAAACAAATGTCCCAATGCCACATACTGTCTTCTGTCTGGTGACGGGGCTCCAACGACCTTCAGTGGGGTGGAGCATGACCCCCCAACTGTGATGCAGTCCTTGTTGACACAGAAAGTTGCTGTCCCGGTGATTTCAGATATCATACCTGCATCCACAGTTAGAGGTCTGAGGTGTAGCAACAGCAGCTGGAGTCTGTCCCTGTCACACCAACATCGGTCCTGTGCAGTGACTGCAGACGGTGAGGTGCAGGACATCATCTGGAACAGGCTGAACAGGGCCCAGAGACACTCGGTGCTGGTAAAGTAATGTTAAATGTTTTATAGTAGTGTTATTACACACAGATAAACACCATTGCCACTAATTCACATTTTTACAACACGCGATCTAAAGTTCTTCTACGACCAGAACAAAAGGAAACCACACACACATCCGATGTCTTGCCAAACTGGTTCCTCAGTGTGAGAGGTCTTGAACTGGCTGTCAGGTGCTGGTGTTGCCCAGCCTGGGAATCGACTAATAGTCAACTAGCCACCCACACTTATCTATTGTCTATATGAGTCCACCCCCCTGAAGTTGTTCCTCATTATTATGTTCTCCTTTTTTTCTGCCTCACAAACTCTTTTGTATCATTTGATTGGTAGTAAGCGTGAATATTAGCTTGTTACTGAAAATATTTGATATTAGTAGACGTGTTTAGCACTTTTCTAACTTTGATTTGGAGTCCTGCTTCTGATCAGCTGGTTGAAGAGACAGAAATCAGCTCAAATAGACTAAAACAGTCTGTTGAGCTGAGTGGAGTCGCTGAGTCGGTGATAATTCTCTGTATAAATTACTTATTATAGATTTAAACTATCATTTCTGCACCTTTACATTTTGATGTTGGTTATTTAATATATTTGCTGTGTGCATGGATCCGTTCCATCACTATAAATGTTAGTTATTTATACAGCCTAACAGATGATGAGCTCCTAAATGAAACATGAGTGATACAATCTTTACCCACTGAAGTCAAAATAAAACACACTCTGCTTCTGACGCCAATATATAGTAGGAAACTATGAGTGTGAGGGGAGGTGGGGTTGTCTGGAACAAACACTTGAGCTTCTCATCCACGATAACGAGTCTGGACTGTCCTGTGAGGATCTACGTTAACAGTGATCATCACTATTAATAACTTTTAAAGTCTATGTTTTATTGCTGTTTTGGGAACGGCTGGTTTTAGGCACAAGAAACAAATGGTGAGAGGAAGACGGTTGTTGGGTTGGGTTGGGTGAGCGTCACCCACTGGGAGCTGCAGCGGCTGCTCTGATGGTCTCATAATGACAGGAGGGATTTACATTGGAGTTAATGGACGTCCTGCCGTGTCCTCCTCAGACGTGGAAGGACACCTTATACTGTACAGTATGTTGGTAGGGGGCCGTGACGCAGTGGTCGGAGTGGACGATCTGAAGAAAATGGGCTCCATGATAACAATCTGTTATATGGGAATCATGCAAAGAGTCTTCAGGGTGAAAAGGTGAATTTCCAAAATCAGAATGAGTCAGCTGAAAGTGCTGGACAGGCAGGTGGGGACAAATAAGTAGACTGATCATAGATATGGGCAACATTAAATCGACTGTCACACAACCCAACCACTCCTACTTTATGGTGGTACTGTGTGTGAGTACAGTGCATACATACGGGCTGTGTGCGGTGTTTAATGTCATGAGTCAGACAAAGAGTGGCAGCCTCGCTGCAGACACCAGCAGAGAGCCGGACATTTGTGTGCAAATGCATTGTATTTGCTGATGTGAATTCCCTGAGTGATTTTATTCATGGAAAATCCAATCCTCTGGGGTTGGTGATGGCTGTCATCAGAATCTTTGCTTTGAGTTATTCATAGGGCCTTTAAAAGGCTCAGGCAAACAGTTTGCAGCAACATCATGGCTGGCCACCTTCATCCTCTCCTCTCCCTCTCGTTCTCCTATATTTGCTCCTCTCGTCGGGCCGGGCGAAGATTAAGGAAGTCGATAAGCAACCTTGTAGAGCAATTAATGTGAATAGTTTAACCTTTCAAGAGAAGTCATTGCAACTTCATAACCCAGGTCATCAATAAAGGCTCAACTCATGAGCCATTTCAGAAAGGTTAATAAGTATAACCCTCGTCCGCCAACTCTCCCTGGTTGAATTCATGAGCCCACCTGATCCCTGTCTTGGGCTTCAATGGACGCCTTCCTCCATCCACTTCTATTTGTATTTCCATTAAAAACAGGTCTTTTTACGTTGCTCATAGACATTAATCGATCCAGTCAGACACTTGGTAAGGAGCGTCCGACTGGATCGAATACCTTCCTTTTAATGAGGCTGCAGGGGACCAGATATGGTGATTGGCAGCCAGTGATATCCTCTCATGTTTTGGACGGCACTTCTTCACCTGTGCTGTCGTAAAAGATTATAGGATTCAATGAAGCGTTTTGAATAAACAGCTTGAGGATGCAAGCCCCGGGATGTAAACTCCACGTTCTGCATGCACAAGAAGTGGCTGTTACAGCTAATAGGGGCGTGCGTCTCCTCTACTGAGACTGATTCGATCTGTATCTCTTTTCATATCAACTTTACTTTTAGGCATCTAAATGGAACTTGATCTAACGCCTTGGTGCCATGTTAACACACTGCCAGCTGATAACAATGGAGGGTTCTGTAAGAGTCATTCATCAGTCATGAGTATATCAAGCTGGTTAGCAGTAATAGAAATCCCCCTCACACGTATGTACTGTATATCATGCAGTACTCAGTAGTACATGCAATCATGTGACTGTTGCATGTACAACCTACATTAAATTACTCTTCCCTACAGAAAAAGGGAGTTCAGATAAACTTCTCTCCATCCTCTATTCATACACACCATCTGTCCTCATAATGTTCCTGCAGTTGCTTGTTGTCCACCAAGACCTTTCTACAACGGCTAAGATGAACCTTGTTATGCCCCAGTTATGACGGTGATATAGTGATGCTGTATACAATATGGGGTCCAGGACTGATTCATGCAGCTACCGTCAAAACATTTAAGAGGTTGAATTCTCCACACACCATCTCACTCCCCAAAAACACCTCAGTCAGAGACACTTTCGTCTAACGAGAAACACTTGATTGTCTTTTGCAGTACTTCATTGTGCAGCATGGCGTCCTGCTGGGACCTCCCTGTCCTCCCATGTATGTAGATGGAGAACCAGAAGCAGGTAGAGCACCAGCAAAGACCCACACAGTGTCCGGAATAGAGTGAGCATCAAAGACAGCAGAGGTGACATTGATGGAATCAGAATGTAAAGGACGGGCTGGGCTGGCGGTGGAGGAAGAGGAGGCAGACTAAAGTAACATAAACAAGGTGCCCTGATTGACTTTCGTCAATAGACAGAATTAAGCTGAGACAATTGAACACATGGGGGAATAAGTGTGTAGTCAGCTGATATGAGCTTGACTTGGTGGCCTGCCAGGCGTATCGCTTTGATGCTGTCCTGCCCCGTCCCTGTCCCATGACATGTTAACAGATATGTGTCCCTGTCCCATTCTAGTCCCAGAATAATTGCTCCTATTATTATTTTAAGACCGCAGATTAATATTGTACCATATATGATCATGGATTTGACGTACAACTCTCGTTGAATCGACAGACGCCCTCTAGTGGACAGTTTTATTATTCAAAGACAAAATGATCACATGACATCCATATCTAGCGTGACATGGTGGACGGGTCAAACAATCACGAGACTCTGCAACACGTTCGAGTCGTGTCATTTAAAGGCTGTAATAACCTTAAAGACCAGCTCACCCTTGAAAGTGTTTCTCTGCGTAAATCCAATCCAATCTTAATGGCAGCACTGACACAGCATAAAACATTGTTATTTTCCAATTGGAGTGGGGTTTTCTTTTGGAAGGAGACATGACTGGAATCAAGCAGTGATGTGCAGCTTCAGGTCTACTGATGGTGGAGTCTGGCTGTCAGACACCTTCTAATGGCAGTGAGAGTGGACTGATAATGGAATAATCTAGCAGGTTGTTGTGTTCTAGGAGTTGTACTGAACTGTGGATTAAATTCATGTTAACGCTCAAAACTTAATGACAATATTACATTTTCTATGAGAGCCTCTGTTTGATATTAACAAAGACACGGATCTTTGCAGTTTGTTTCACAAAGCTTATATTTGGCTGAATCAGACCAGTTGATGGGAACAGAGCAGCTCGGTGTCCACCCAACGAGGCTGTTACTTCCCTAATAATGATGCATTTCAGTGCATTACCTTACAGCCTCGGGGTAATTTATGGCTTCTACGCAGCAAACAGTAACACGCAGGCGGAAAAAGGCAGCTGATCATTATTCATTTTTCTGTGCCTTCTCGAACTCGTCCCCGCAGATTGCAGATACAGCCGGCTTCGTTTTGCTGAGCTTTCAACTTAATTGGAGCAAAGCACAAAGATTAGTCCTGTGAAAACAACACATTTTTATAAAAGTGAATGACAAAACGCAATTTTCCACCCCGCTGGCTCGATGCTGCAGCAGTGGAGGAGGCAGACAGGAGGGAGGGGAGGATGGGGGGGGGGCAGAGATATCACACGATCCCCTCTGTGACGCTGGGTGAGAGCTAATTTTCCTCTTTGTCATCTGCATAAGAAGATCCGGTTAACATTAATGTCTTTCATTTACATTATTGCAGGTGGAACCCTGATTATTGATGGACGCCACAAACAGCCACAAACTGCCAGGACCCGGCAGGCCCGTTCCACAGCTGACAGGTGGACAGTGGATGGACTGGACATCCACTCGGGGTGTGGAGGTCTGTACGGCTCTGAGTGTATTACAACAGCCCACAGTTGATTTTAATGGAAAACACATTCAGTCAGACGACTGATTTTCATTCTGAACTTGACTGACTTTAATTTGAACTTCTGATGTCTTGTGTATGTTTCCTGCCTTCGTGCTCTTCGTGCTCTGTGGTCCTGTCTTCTCGTATCCCTGCTCTGTATCTGCTCTCATCAGTTGTTGTTTACCACCTGTTCTTCATTCTCTTATTAGTTCTGCTGTGTTTTAGTTCTGTTGTTGATTTCAGTCTGTCAGATCTTCTGTTCTGTTCTGTTTACCCTGAAGTCTGAAGTTTATCCTGTTTTGTAAGTCCAATTTTCTAATAATTTCAGTTCAGCCTAGCAGTTTAATTAGTGAAATACAGTGAATGTTCCTTCAAGCCTTCCTGGCTGCCGCTGTTGCCGGTTTCCATCCGTCACCACGTCAGTCAGTCCTACTCTACTTTCGAAGCAAACAATGGGATTGGAATGCGTCCCTCCGCAGACACAGACATAGGATAATAAACACAAACTAAACTATCTGTTACTGCAAATGATCCCCTGAAATATGAACTGTAACTAGTAAACAATGCTGCATGTTATGAAATATATTCTATTTAATGATAAGGTGAAGAGTCTGACATTTACACCGACGCTGTAATGATGGTTCCATATCATCATACATCAGAAATTGTGTTATTATATATTACACAACATGTACGTTTCTGAAAAGTTATATTGCATTACTGAGAAAAGTATTCAGAGAATATTTTAATTCTAAGTGGCTACAAGATCTGGCTGCTTTGAGCCAAAAACTGCTGACCCGGGGTCAGCAGAGCTGTGCACCTCCTCTGCACCTCAGTCGATAGAAACACCGCCAGCGCTCTCCGACTCACTGGTCACATCAAGTGTGAGGCCCCGACAGCGCCGAACGTCTCACCCCTTTTCTCTGCTGCATCCAGAAATACCTGCAGTAATGAAAAGTGAATGGTTTCTTTGTCTCTGGGGTTCTATTCACCCTCATTGTGGACTTCTATAATGAGATCTCCTCTCTTGCAGCTCAACATCTCGGTCTAGGTGAGGGTCGGTAATAATGTGGAGCTCTGGCCAAAGGGCATAAATACATGAGAATGTTTTAGGGAGGTCCGTGCACTTAATGGGAGCTGAAAAAAATCACTGCAGTATTTTCTGTTAAAGTCCTGAAACTTATTGCTTCAAAATAGATTATTGTTGCTCCGTTTCCTGTGAACAAACCTCATAGGAAACTGAAAAGACGGCCTTTGAAGGAGGGTGGCAGGTGACCGGGTGTAAACACAAACCAACTACTCTAATCTCACCTCCTGTTCCTCTTCCTCCTCATCTTCCCCAATTTAACACAAAGCCCCGACATTGCCTGTAGAACAAACAGAAATTGGTCCCTTGGAGGCTCCGGTGGCCTCGTTACAGAGGCCGGAGAGGAAAACTCACTCACACACAGACTAGCTCGACCCTCACACTGCCTCAACAAACCACAACAATTTATTCTGTGCTCCAGGAGTTGTTGCCAGGTTTGTCTGAAGTTTGTTCTCATTACTAAACATCTCATATCAATCTGTCATCAAGTCTGGAGGCTTAATGTCTCCCCAGCCGACTCCTGAATGTTCCATACGACGGAACATTCAGCTGACGTGCTTTAAATCACTGTGGAGAACAGGCAGGTCTCCACAGTGAAACTACAGGCATTGGATTACAGCTGAAGACTTCCCAAGTCCCAGTCTGAGTCCCAGTCCCAGTCTCAGTCCTAGTCTCAGTCCTAATCCCAGTCCTAGTCTCAATCCTAGTCCCAGTCCTAATCCCAGTCCTAGTCCCAGTCTCAGTCCCAGTCCTAGTCCCAGTCCTAATCCAGTCCTAGTCCCAGTCCTAGTCTCAGTCTCAGTCCCAGTCCTAATCCCAGTCCTAGTCCCAGTCCTAGTCTCAGTCTCAGTCTCAGTCCCAGTCCTAATCTCAGTCCTAGTCCAAGTCTCAGTCTCAGTCCTAGTCCCAGTCCTAATCCCAGTCCTAGTCCCAGTCCTAGTCTCAGTCTCAGTCTCAGTCTCAGTCCCAGTCCTAATCTCAGTCCTAGTCCAAGTCTCAGTTTCAGTCCCAGTCCTAGACTCAGTCCCAGTCCCAGTCCTAGTTTCAGTCTCAGTCTCAGTCTCAGTCTCAGTCTCAGTCCCAGTCTCAGTCCCAGTCTCAGTCTCAGTCCCAGTCTCAGTCTGAGTCCTAGTCCCAGTCCTAATCCCAGTACTAGTCAGAGTCTCAGTCCTAGTCTCAGTCCTAATCCAGTCCTAGTCCCAGTCCTAGTCTCAGTCTCAGTCCCAGTCCTAATCTCAGTCCTAGTCCAAGTCTCAGTCTCAGTCCCAGTCCTAGTCCCAGTCCTAATCCCAGTCCCAGTCCTAGTCCCAGTCCTAGTCTCAGTCTCAGTCCCATTCCTAATCTCAGTCCTAGTCCAAGTCTCAGTTTCAGTCCCAGTCCTAGTCTGTCCCAGTCCCAGTCCCAGTCCTAGTTTCAGTCTCAGTCTCAGTCTCAGTCTCAGTCTCAGTCTGAGTCCCAGTCTCAGTCCCAGTCTCAGTCCTAATCCCAGTCCTAGTCCCAGTCCTAATCCCAGTCCTAGTCCCAGTCCTAGTCCCAGTCTCAGTCCCAGCCCCGGTCCTAGTCCCAGTCCTAGTCCCGGTCCTAGTCCCAGTCCCTGTCCCAGTCCCAGTCCTAGACTCAGTCCCAGTCCTAGTCCCAGTCCCAGTCCTAGACTCAGTCCCAGTCCTAGTCCCAGTCCCTGTCCCAACAGTCTTTGTTGTGATTATTGCAAAGAAAAAAACATCTCGATTGCCTTTTCTCTGAAAATGTAAACAAACCTCTCATTTCAGTTTATCGCCCCGACAGTGAATCTGATCTTTGCTGCAGCACATTAAACCGGATGTAAACATGCCTGGTACATTTCAGCTGGTGTGGTCGTCACTCTTCAAGTCCCTGCTAACAGCACCGTGTTTGTTTCCTTCATCTGTGATCCTGTTGTGTAACATCCTCTCCTGCAGCCTGCTAGCTGCTGTCAGGTAGACGTGACATTGACACGCCTCTCCAGCTGGCTGCCGTCACTCCGAGGAGACACTGGACTGGTCGTCCACTGGCAGAGGGAAAAAGGAGCGTTTTCTCTTTTCCCCAAAGAGAAAGTAAACAATCACCAATACATTTTAATAAAAAACACACATAGATGTTATTTTGACCTTAATATCATTGTATAAAGTTCTTCTGGAAAACAGTTTAGCAAACAGATTCCTATTAAGCATTCAGCAGACACAAAGAGGCAATTTCCTTTTTGCTAGACATTTGACTCGGGCTCTTCTTCAGCCAAATATTTCCGTATGTTTACCAGCTTTAACAGGACTCTCAAACCCGAAGCAGAGGGTGGTCATTATTTCAATCACAGCAAACGTAGACTTGAGCAGCCACTGTTGGACCTCTTCACTGCCACCTTGCCACAAACATCGCTTAATAATTGGGGTTGTCGAAGCTTTGTTTGACAAGAACAACTGCCCGACGAGAATAAATTTGATGACAACTGTTTTTTGTGTAGTAAAACTAAAACATTGAGGTAGAAAAGGCAAGACGTTTCCATGGAGATGAGGGGAACTGAAGGGTGGGGACGTCTCTCCCGTTACACCTTCATGAGTATAGAAAACATTTTGAAATGATCTTCAAATATGTTTTATCTATAACTTTAACTATATGTGACTCCACTTTTTGAAAGACAAACACCTTAATTTGGACATTTACTACCATTTAACAGTTTATTGGATACACATATACAAATATTCCTGTATAATACAACGACCCTGCTGTGAATCCTCCCCATGAGGATTGTGTTATTTATTTTATCAAATGTGTTGATGCTCTTGGAGCCTGTAATGTATGTTGCTGTTGAAATGTACTGGGGTATACTGAGAGGTGTTCCTAATATTTTGTCCGTCCCACAAAATATCCCTAACCCCAACCTTTGTTTACGTTTCTAAAGAATTGTTTTGGTCAAACTAAATCTCAGCCCTATTCTCGTCCTCCAGATCCAAACTGTGCTGTAATTAAGCCTAATACACTTTTAATTGAGCCAATCACATCTTTAAGAGAAACCTTCGTCACATTACTCAAGCTAAAGGCGCTCTCATTTCCTTTTCATCATTACTTTTCATTGACCTTACTCCAGCATTTGGCTTCAGTGTCTTGGAACACCCCATCTAAT